>CP139502.1:16891621-17029957 GCA_021014915.2 Artemisia tridentata subsp. tridentata
AGTTTGGCAACCTGGTTTGGCTATGTTGTTGGAACCTTGAAGAGTTCCCAGGGCTATTGTAAATGGAAACGTAAAAAGACACAAGATAAAATAAAGAAACATATTTCTACTTTGTTTCTCTCTTTTATGTGGTTATAAACTTTTATGTGCGTGTTTTGTAGAAATTTATAGCTAGTTGGAAGGAAATGTTGACTACTTCTGAATGAATATTCCACGGTTTGACAACCTGGTGGGGTATTTTTTTAAACCACTAGATCAAAGACGTAACATGTATATCAAGATTTATTTTTGGTTGAAAAAACATGGTGTTGGGATAATTTAGAGCTCAATGAACTTCGATTAGCATTTGAACATAAAATATTATAAGTGTAAATGAAGTCTCTCAATAATAGAACATTTAGGGAGTCATATTAAGAGTTCTTCATAGATTAAAGAAAGTCTCACCACTTTCTAAGGCGGAACTCTGTAAGTGAAGCCCTAGACTTGAAAGAAGAATGGAATCACCGAGTGATGACAACAACTCAGTGACTCCGCTTGATCTCCTCAACATATCAAGATATTCTGAACTCAGATATTTATGAAAAAATATTTAAGTCCGTGAAAGAATATAGGAGGTAACTTTCTTGGAAAGATAAGTGAAAAAGTCATTGAAATACACTTGTTGCTAAAAAAAAAAAAAAAAAAAAAAAAAAAAAGTTGTCAACACTGTTCAATAAAGTGGATAATGCAGTAAGGTACGAGTGTACCTTTCTAGTTAACATGTCGTTATTACCTCACAGGCATCCACTTTGAGTTTGTACAATTAATGTGATACACATTTACAAGAGCATTAACTCCTCCCAAGAACTAAGTCCTTGAACTCATTTAATGTGTTAGTATAGTTGTGACTTAAACACTTACTTTGGTTTGTATTTAAGTTAGTGAGGATATCACTACAATTTGTCATTCAATTTTGATTGTTATTCCGCAGACAATCATAATAAATTATTTGATTCATTTATAATAAAAATTTAAATGTTGAAAAACTTTGTTGTGTATCTTGTTTAAACTGCTTTACGTATTCCTGCTATAAACTCTTTAAACATACATCAGATTACATGGAGACTTATTTAACTTATGTTATACCCTAAAATCTATCCTAAACATACAACTAATCTATTAGATAAGATCAAAGAATAAGAGTGGATTATGAAATGAAGAACTTTTATTCACACAATTATCTTTGATACAAACCTTAATGAGCTAACATCACCAACCATCCAAATGAGGTGGAGGTTGGGTATTTATAGTTTTTTAAGGATGGTGGGCTTTGGGCTTAGACTTGGGCTATTCTTTTACATTTAAACTTAACCTATTAGCTTAACAAGCCCAAAGCCTTTTCTAATAAAATACACAATGACACACGTTAATAAAATATTACAAATGACTTATGACCATCACTTTTTATAAATCCTAACAATCTCCCCCTAAATGATGGTGATTCAAATGATGCTCCGTTTGATGAGGTCTTTCTTCTTCATTTTCTTGAGCATTGTGTGTCGTTGTGGAATAGTCTTTGTTCTTGGTTCCTTCATGCAGTGTGATCTTCAAAGAATCGTCTTTGTGGTTATTCTTGCCTTCGTTCAACATCTTCATGTGATTATGACGTCGTGACCTCCAACATATTCATACATCTTGAGCTTCATACTTATGCCTTCCTTACTTGATACATAAACTTGTTCTTGACATCTTGATTAGCTTCTTGACTTTGTTGTTACACTTTGTCTTTAACTTGATCATTTTATCCTGAACTTTTACACTTGAGCTTTGTTGAGGATGATCTTCATAAGTATGAGTATGCGGAGGTGAAGATGTTTTATATATTTGATGATGGTTGATGGATGTTTATAGGTAGCTGCATAAAACTGTTAGTGATAAATCATCCAGCACTAACAGGTTTGGACTTCGAGATTGTCAACAACATAGTGCGAAGACTTTCTCTAATCCTAACCCAGGCCGTTTTGAACCGGATACCCACGAAAGGGCTTACACGGACACACCGAAGTGCACCCACGATTCAGTGAGTCGCTGGAGATCACCCCACGACTGTAGACCGTTTGAAGCACGTAACCATCATTATATAAATGGCAAGATCCAAAGATCTCATTAAGACTCTTACAACTTGTTTCCTTTTTGGTGAACACAAGTGTATTATATTGGAAGTGTTCCTAAGAGATATTTTAATGAATCTCATGGCTCTAGACTCTATAATGTGCGTTTTGGTTTTAGTAGTCGGAGGCATGAACAGAGTGCCAACTTTTCAATATCAACACATCTCGGAATGAGAGGCCGATAGATTATGTAGTGTTCTCCGTGAGAATGAAACAAATATCTTTTAAGAGATATCTGAGTGGCTAGGAGGGGTGGTGCAGCGCGTCACTGGGTCCATGACTTCTTGTCTTCAATATCAGCATCAACTTGTGAATACCGATAGCAGATGTATTGACCCGGTTTCTGCCCTAAGTTTTCATGGAGGGCTATTTCTTTTCACCCTTACGTTAAACTTTTCTTTTTCATTCTTCAACCCCTTCTTTCTCCTTTCTCATTTTACTCCTTTTTTAAATCATACCTAAGGTTTTCTAATTCTAATATAATGAAATTGTCCTTGGGTAGATCCCTCCGGCTCTGGCGGATCATAGGACATAACCTAACCATAATCACCTTATTACTCCATGATTATCCTAGATTTGTTGATCGCATGCCAAAAAACCTTGTGAAAATCTCTCAAAGTGTTTATGAATAAACACATTTAGTTAACACTTCGAGAGTTTTGCATTTTTGAAATACTCCCCCTTCATATGTGCTCATGCATTTTTGATATAAATTTGCACATGTTGGGTAGAGTTCGCACTTTTGAAATGATCGATTTTCAATGAACATGACCTTTGCGAGACACTTTTACATCACTAGTTAGACTAGCCTGAAATTATTACCCGTCCCGGTCATATTCAATGATCATCTCTCGAATTGGTACATTCTACTTAGACAAGTCCTCTGCGAGACACATTTACATCACTGGAAAACCAGCTTGAAATTATTACCCGTCCCGGACAAGTTTTTTCGATTACGGACATTTAGTTTCGTCAATTCGAGTGTTAAAACTGAGTCTATCTGGATAAGAGCTCTCCTATGAGATTCAATTACAAGAACTTTGATCACATTTAATCACGTCTTCTCCCCCTAAAAAATAGCATGTAGTGATATTTTTGATATCAGTTGATTAAATGAGTGTCCTTGTGAAGAGATAGACGAATTTGCATGAAGTTGGTAGATGTTGTCTTTGACTATGAGTCCTGATCAGAAATAATCAGAAGTCTTCTTTTAGGTCCGGGTTTCGTACTGATATATACGAAAGCCATCATTGAAGTGCGGGTTTCGTACTGAAGTATACGAAAACCATAGTGAAGAAATTGAGAGAAGATATGTTCTCGCTCAAGCATATGTACACATCCGTATCATTGTTGAATGACATTTCTAGACACGTACAAAATATTGATTATACGAGAGACATATCCGAAAAAGAATTTACATCATTCTTTATTTTTTTTTACTATCTATATCTATATCTTCTTCTTTTTTTTATTTTTTTATTATTTTTTTATTTTTTTTATTTTAACATAACTAACTATATCTATATCTATCTACAGCGGAATAGTTTCAAGAAGACTTTCTAACTCTTCGGGAGTTAGGCTCCGCATGCCAATTCGTCTAACCAAGTTGTCGAATCTTTATGTTGGAAGAGCTTTAGTGAATAGATCGGCGAGTTGGTATTCAGTCTTCAAGAAAAATAGTTCCACAGTGCCCTCTTCAACGTGTTCCTTTATGAAGTGATAGCGGACTCTAATATGCTTGGTCTTGGAGTGTTGAACTGGATTGCACGAGATGGCTATGGCACTTTTCGAATCACAATATATAGGGATGCGGTCGAAAGTAAAACCATAATCTGTGAATTGTGTCCTCATCTATAGAACTTGGGCACAACACGCAGATAGAGACACATACTCGGCTTCTGCGGTTGATAACGCCGTACAGTCTTGTTTTCTTGATGACCAACCTACTAGCTTCTCTCCCAAGAATTGTGCACCCCCGGATGTGCTTTTTGCGGTGACTTGACAACCAGCATGATCGGCATCTAAAAAGGCTGTTAGTTTAAACTCCGAATCCTTCGGATACCAAAGTCCCTTATTAATGGTTCTTCGTAGGTACCGAAAGACTCGTTTAACCTCTTTGAGGTGAAGTTCGGTAGGCCTTGCCTGAAACCGTGCTAATAAAAAGACAGCAAAATGAATATCGGGTCGACTAGCTGTTAGATACATGAGAGAACCAATCATGAAGCAAATCTTCCAACTTTTTAATGGTTTCTTTTTTGTCAAGGATTTCATCAAGAATATCATTTTCACGTTTTGAAAACCTTGCATTCAACTCTTTCTTTTCTTTTTCAAGATTAGAACAAGTTGATTTTTGTTGAGAAAGCTGGTTGGTTAATTCAGAAATTTCCTTGTTTAAAGATTTTATTTGCATGTTCAACTTAACATCGAGAGTGTCATATTTGATTTGCAAATGTTTTTCCCTCAAAACAGAATCTCTATAACCAATTTCAAGTTCTGACTATCATTTGTTATAAAATTCAAAAGCTTGTTCATTCACCTTATATCTCTCAAGCTCAGCGGTCAATTTTTCATTCGCGGCCTTAACATCGCGATTGATCTTTTTGACATTTTCAATTTCACTACTACAACTAATCCATTAGATAAGATCAAAGAATAAGAGTGGATTATGAAATGAAGAACTTTTATTCACACAATTAACTTTGATACAAACCCTAATGAGCTAACATCACTAACCATCCAAATGAGGTGGAGGTTGGGTATTTATAGTTTTTCAAGGATGGTGGGCTTTGGGCTTAGACTTGAGCTATTCTTTTACATTTAAACTTAACCTATTAGCTTAACAAGCCAAAGCCTTTTCTAATAAAATACACAACGACACACGTTAATAAAATATTACAAACGACATATGACTATCACTTTTTATAATTCCTAACAACTTAGTTATCTTAAGTTGTTAAAATCAAGATCCTACCATGGCAACATCTGATGTATCTCAACTTCTAGACTCAAAGGGTAGTGGTCATGTCATTGTTGCTCCTAAACTAGAAGCCGTAAGATTTAGAAAGTGGAAGAAAAGGATTCTATGTCATATTGCTGGTATGGAACCTTACCTCATTAAGGTTCCTAATGATTGTCCATATGTTCCTAAGACAGCTGCTGGTTTGATAAACCTGAAGCTCAATGGAACAATGATGAAAGAAGAGCAGTCCATCAAGACCAACGCTTCAAAAGTATCATCATATCATGCTTACCAGATGATGTGATGGAATCAGTCATCGGTTGTACTACTGCTAAAAAGGCATGGGAAGACTATAACTAAACTATGAGGAACCTTCTGAAGTCAAATAAAATGGAGTCATGGATCCAAAACTGGCTTACAACACCTTAAAACACATTAAATGTTAAACAGTCTCACAAACATTCACCAGATACAAAGTTCTCATGAATGAACTAGTGAATGATGGTGTTACCCTATCAAATCATTAAATTAGTGTTGGTTTTCTTAACAACCTTCCAAAGAAACGGTTGAGCTTTAACCAAGGTCTATGGAAATCTAACCATGTTAGATATATGGACTTAGCCTCACTTTTTGGAAAATTCAAGTATGAAGGAAGGTTGATAGACAAAATCTATGCACCTGATACCAAGAAATACCTGACCACTACCACCCCCATATCGACTGCTTTTTCCCTAACTCTATTGTTCAGGACTTCCAAGATGATCCCACTGATGAAGATGACTGATGAGGTTGAAAAACATGCGTTTTTAAAGGGTCGTTTAGACTCTAAACACGTACATATTTGATCATTTAATACCCTAAATTGTTTGTTTTTGAGTTTTAGGTACTTGGAAGCAAATGTTGGAAAAGGACCCGTTTTTGGCTAATTTGCGCAAGAAAACGAAGAAAATGACCAAGTCGCGAAAACGTCACAGAAAAAGGTGTGTGACGGCGTCAGGAGTACCAAGTGACGCCGTCACTTGAAGAATCAAGTTTCCAGATAGTTGTAAAATTTCCAAGTGACGGTTCAGGAGATGGTGACGGCCTAGAGTTGACGGCGTGACTACCATTCAAACAATGCATGACGGTGTCACAACCTATAAGGTGACACCGTCACAACGGAGACACAACTAAAGAAGAAACCCTAATGACGGCGGGCTGACGGTGTAACACCCCGAAAATCGAGTCTAGCGGAAGCATACTTGTCACTGGGGTGCTACTCAATTGGTATCTGATGCGTGGTTTTGTAACCTTACAACAGGTTTTACCTCTCGAGGGATCTCAAGAGGCTTACAACCCCACCAGGCAGTGTACCTGACCGATGTAGTATAGTGTAGTGGTAAGTACGGGGGATTGATCGTTCTCCACAGGGAATAGTGATCGTTAGGTATGAAAGACTACTCTAATAGGTCTAAGGGTTGAGGAAGATTCTTTTTATGTTTTTATATTTTTTTATGAAAGCAAGTAAAATCTCGGTTTTGAAAGAGTGGGCGGAATTAGTTGCTAGTCAACTAACCCAAATAACTACAAATGCAAATAAAATAAATAACTGAAAATAAAATGTTGTGAGAAACTTATGTGTAGAGAAATGTGTTTACTTAGATTTCCTTACTCCCTAACTATCTTTTACCGGTTAATTAGTGTGTATTAGTCGCGTGGATGACGGGTGTATTCCTTAATACCATTCGTGGGGTGGCGTACTTACTTCCCCAACTCTACAAGCTCCTACTTCACTCCTATGTCGAGCCGGCTAGGAAGCTCCTAACATGAGATCACTAGAATTTGCTTGTGCATTAAATACAACCATAAAAACCTTTAGTACGCATTTGGTTCATGTTTCTTAAGACGTTCAAGCAAGTTACCGAATAGGAAGTTAGCCAGTTTTCTTAAGCCTAACATAGATAAACAATCATCCAATACAACTAATAACACACTAATAACCAATAATCAATAGCTAGGTTTCATTAGATCTAAGCAAACACAAGATAAATTTAGCCTAACATGTTAATCAAAAGACAAGAATAAGATAAAATCAAACAACACATAGACATATTGAATGATTAATTGATAACTTATCTTCAATGTAACATGGAAGATCTCAAGGCAAAAAGCCTTGAAAAAGAAGCTAAAATCGTCTTAGGGTTTTCTCCCAAAATTCCACACACTAAGTTCTCTTCTTAATGACAAAAAATTAGAAAACTATATATAGATTTTTGGATCTGACGGCGTCACGTTATGGAGTGTGACGCCGTCACCTCGCCGCTTTTAGGGTTCCCGGATGACCTTCTTGACGCCGTCCCTCTTTAGCTCTTCCAAAATCCATTCTGGCTTATCAAGGCTTGACGCCGTCGAACCTTGAACGTGACGCCGTCCCCTTTTGATTTAAGCCGTGACGCCCTTGATCAGGTTAAAGCGTGACGCCGTCAGAATTCACATGCTATTTTCACTGGCTTATCATGAGTAAATTTCACGTCCACCTTTTCTTGCCAAGGCATGACGCCGTCCAGAGTAAATTGTGACGCCGTCAAAGGTAACTTTCAGCCGATTTTTGAGACTTTGCCGTTTTCTTCACTTTTATGCTCCAAAAACGTCCAAAATGCCTCCTTTTCCAGATTTCTCCTCAAAAGTACCTAAAATGACAAAAGGAACGATTTAGGGCAATATTTGATCAAATAAATACGATTTAGGGCTTAAATGACCCCTTAAAAGCGGTACACTTTTCGCTTTATCAAATACCCTTACACTTGAGATTTGCTTGTCCTCAAGCAAATGCGCTTTTATTCTAATCAAAATAAAAGTTAGGGGTTATTTAATGCTAACATAAAAGTAATTACAACAAATAATCGTTCCACTTCAATCATAATAAGCACGGAGATTACAAACTAGCACCTCACAAGTAGTGTTTAGATACTCACATCTCTCAAGTGTCATCAAAATAAATCTCATAAATGAAAACGGATAATATCTCTCACTACCTGTCATAGCAAATAGATTACCATAGGCTTGGGAAAGGATCGAAAACCTCCTCCACTAGGCGTAAGCACCTAAGATAAACTATCAAAGAGGGCTTTTAAATGGGTTATAACGTTAGGTGTAGGGAAAAGGAAAACACGGTTTTGTTGGATAAAGGATGTTTTACTGGTGGCGAGTTAAAGATCTTGATCAATTACATGTACTATACAATGTTGCTAAGCCAAGACTAGACTCGATCTTAAGCTAATGAAAGAAAATAACAAAAACATAAAATAAACATAAAATAAAACGGGATGGTAGTCCGTATGTTTTTTCTATTTTTCTTTTTCTCATTTTTTTGTATTTTTTTTTTTTTTTTTTTTTTTTTTTTTTTTTTTTTTGCATACACTTTTGCCCTACCATCCAAATTAATACATCATAGGGGCATTGCATCCCCCTTACACTTGAACGTTTACATAACTTTACAAATAACTATTCTAATGACTCGAATTAAGATAATTGAAAAACTTGGAGTACTTTTAAAATATTTAGCACATATGGGGTAATAAATGATGTTCATCCCCATTACTCCATTATACTAGTACTTTACCCATGAGTCCCAATCGTCCCAAAACAATATGTACAAGGATATGACTCGACTTAGCAACCATGTAATCAACTAGATAATTAACTTGGGTTTAAACAAATGTTGTCACAATAATGCACTAAAAATGAGTGCATACAAGGTAGGCTAAGGCGATTTGGGTGTACATTTAAGTGGGGTGTAACAAATTCTTCCTTTAAGTAAAATGCTTAAAGGTCGAAACGAAAAGATAGGCTCTGAGGGGTGTACTAGGGGTATCGTGCACTAAAAATGAGTACAACGCAAAGGGTGTGGGAGAATTACTTGACCAATGTAGCCAATGTAATTATAACAAAAACACAGGTGTAAAACAATGGGTTAATCCTAATGCCTCTTATCATGTAGTAAATCTAACTACACGAATGTAGTCTCACTTGTGGCCTTGGAATGGTCCTAACGCAAGTTCTAGAATCTAAGTGCTACCGGTACACACATCATAGCATAAATGCTTTTCCTACCAATTCTAGGGGCGAACCTCACATATTTGGGGGTGGAAAAATTTTTAGTGGTACGGTTTTTGTGCTAGTCATATAACTCCTATCCGTGAGACGCTCATTAAGATCAAAGTTTCACTCCTATATGTTGTAAAAAATTTTAAATTTGGCACTAAAATTGCCCTAACAGGTATTTATCTCAGTTTTATTACACTTCTACTATTAAACAAACAAAAATCAAGCGTAATAGCATTCTCTAAAATCGTACTTTTACCCCCCCCCCCTTACACTTAAGATGAACATTGTCCCCAATGTTCAAATAACAAGATGTAAAAGCAAAAAGTAAAAGAATGAAATCAAATACTCCCCTGATTCGCTCGGTGGATAATGAAATTACACGGTTAAATCTTCCTCCAAAGAGAATGTTGAAGCTCCATGACTAATGCATCGCCATAAGCTTGATTCCATAAACATCTCCTTGTCCAAAATAACCTGTTAAACCTGAGAAAACAAACACGAAAACCTGCATAACATCGGCGGGATAAATCTATATATAAGGATATAATGCTTGTGGAATGATAATTTTGCAGATTCCTGGAGATTATAAGTTGGAGATTTTAATAAAAACTTTTTAAAAACAAAACCTTCAAAAATTTCTGAAAATTAAATCTGACGCCGTCAGGTTATAAACCCTGACACCGTCAGAAATGACCTGACAAAAATTTTCATTTTAAGTTTCCGGAAAATTTCTGGAAAAACCTTTACCTTACTTCCTGGAAATCCTGCAAAACATCATTATGACTCGATACAAGCATTTGACTCAAACAAATACTAATATGTATGTTAATTTATTATTACTATGATTCATGTTAATTTGTGTTCTAATAAACCGATTTAGATTTCCCTTACACTTAACTTTTGCAAAATACCTTTATATGTAGTTAAGACGAAGTTAAAAACATAATAAAGCATTTTCACAAATTACTTTTGAACATGAATCAATACTAATAAAAATTAAACACACATACGGAAACAAATAAAATCAAACAAACAAACGAATAAACACACAAAGCAAATAAAACAAATAAAGCTTGGGTTGCCTCCCAAGAAGCGCTTTTCTTTATTAACGAGTCTTGTAGCTAGACTCAAAGTCACGGGGTCTACGTTTTTCCGTTTTGCTTCTCAATTGCCCCTCTAATCATCCTAACAACCTCCATATCAATTTTGTATTTAGGTCCAAGGTTTAAGCAATCTTTATAATAAAGGCTTCTCTTATTCCAAACATGGTCCATGCCTTTTTCTTTATCCTCTTCATTGATGTCCTCAATCGCACCAATGTTGTCCATGTCGAATCGAGGCACAAAACGAAATTCATTAACCCGATAAGGCATCCTATATGTGATCCTATCTATGTGATTAGAAAACTGAACCGTGCCTTTCAAACGGTCATACCTTAAATTGGATGCTTCGGTAAATGGCTTACCTAACACAACGCGAGATAGGCGGCAGTCAACAACACTTGCCATATCTTCTAAAATCATGAAGTTGGTGACAAAGGTAAAGTTCCCAACAAGGATATGTATATCCTTAATCCTTCCAACGAAGTTGCAAACTCCGCCTGGACACTTGGGGTCCATCCTAGGCTCAAGTGGTGTGTTTATGATTTGGCTATAAAGGCCTGAGGACATAACGTTGATTGGGGATTCACAGTCAATGTAAGCATGCTCAACGTATTGGTACCCAATCATACATGGTATCTTCACATTCCCGGGATCACCTCTCTTAATCTTTGGGTCAATTCTAACAAAAGGTGGTCGAGGGTTATCAACTAGGTTGTTATAGTAAGCAATCTCCTCATTAGTGGGGTATTCATTGAAACAATCATCCAACCTAGGATCTACCTTCACTTCCTCAATTTTCTCAATCAACTTATCAATCGTAAGATTATTACGTTCTAAGTAATTATCTGAGTATATGGCGGTCCCTAAGTTGTTCAAGGCATAATCAAGCTCTATATCAATCATTCTACTGAGCTCCCTGAGCTCACTAATCTCATTCTCAAGTTGGCTACGCAACAAAGCCACTTCGCCAGGTGTAAGGGGTGGATTCGCGTTTTCCATAATGGCAAACTGAATAGTCAATGAAAATCTGTTACGAACAAAAGCACAAAGAAAATAGATAGAATAAAGAAAACCTAGAAAAATAAAATAAAAATCTCACTAGAAAGGAATCTAGTGAGTAGACCTATAAAATAAAAATTCAACCTAAACAATAGCTATTCCCCGGCAGCGGCGCCAAAAACTTGATGCGTGGTTTTGTAACCTTACAACAGGTTTTACCTCTCGAGGGATCTCAAGAGGCTTACAACCCCACCAGGCAGTGTACCTGACCGATGTAGTATAGTGTAGTGGTAAGTACGGGGGATTGATCGTTCTCCACAGGGAATAGTGTTCGTTAGGTATGAAAGACTACTCTAATAGGTCTAAGGGTTGAGGAAGATTCTTTTTATGTTTTTATATTTTTTTATGAAAGCAAGTAAAATCTCGGTTTTGAAAGAGTGGGCAGAATTAGTTGCTAGTCAACTAACCCAAATAACTACAAATGCAAATAAAATAAATAACTGAAAATAAAATGTTGTGAGAAACTTATGTGTAGAGAAATGTGTTTACTTAGATTTCCTTACTCCCTAACTATCTTTTACCGGTTAATTAGTGTGTATTAGTCGCGTGGATGACGGGTGTATTCCTTAATACCATTCGTGGGGTGGCGTACTTACTTCCCCAACTCTACAAGCTCCTATTTCACTCCTATGTCGAGCCGGCTAGGAAGCTCCTAACATGGGATCACTAGAATTCGCTTGTGCATTAAATACAACCATAAAAACCTTTAGTACGCATTTGGTTCATGTTTCTTAAGACGTTCAAGCAAGTTACCGAATAGGAAGTTAGCCAGTTTTCTTAAGCCTAACATAGATAAACAATCATCCAATACAACTAATAACACACTAATAACCAATAATCAATAGCTAGGTTTCATTAGATCTAAGCAAACACAAGATAAATTTAGCCTAACATGTTAATCAAAAGACAAGAATAAGATAAAATCAAACAACACATAGACATATTGAATGATTAATTGATAACTTATCTTCAATGTAACATGGAAGATCTCAAGGCAAAAAGCCTTGAAAAAGAAGCTAAAATCGTCTTAGGGTTTTCTCCCAAAATTCCACACACTAAGTTCTCTTCTTAATGACAAAAAATTAGAAAACTATATATAGATTTTTGGATCTGACGGCGTCACGTTATGGAGTGTGACGCCGTCACCTCGCCGCTTTTAGGGTTCCCGGATGACCTTCTTGACGCCGTCCCTCTTTAGCTCTTCCAAAATCCATTCTGGCTTATCAAGGCTTGACGCCGTCGAACCTTGAACGTGACGCCGTCCCCTTTTGATTTAAGCCGTGACGCCCTTGATCAGGTTAAAGCGTGACGCCGTCAGAATTCACATGCTATTTTCACTGGCTTATCATGAGTAAATTTCACGTCCACCTTTTCTTGCCAAGGCATGACGCCGTCCAGAGTAAATTGTGACGCCGTCAAAGGTAACTTTCAGCCGATTTTTGAGACTTTGCCGTTTTCTTCACTTTTATGCTCCAAAAACGTCCAAAATGCCTCCTTTTCCAGATTTCTCCTCAAAAGTACCTAAAATGACAAAAGGAACGATTTAGGGCAATATTTGATCAAATAAATACGATTTAGGGCTTAAATGACCCCTTAAAAGCGGTACACTTTTCGCTTCATCAGTATCACAACACAGGGTACCAAGAACGGTTTTACCTCAACCGTTTAGAAGAAAATTCATTAACAAAAATGATAAATTTACATTATTCAAAAGTAGTGCGGAATATAGGCCCATAATAATAAAGCGGTCCCAAATATAAATATCAGAGTTGTCTATGACCGTGCCCCTTTCTAAGCGCCTCCAGAACTAAGCTATCAACTTAAACCTGAAAATACATGCTAAAAGGGCCAGCTTACGCTGGTGAGTTCACAGGTTTTAGTTAAAAGTATAACAGTGGACCAAGATAAGTGATTTGCTACATTGGACTGAGATAGATATTGTTAGCATTTAATTTATTTGTAAAGTGATGTTCATTTGTAACGTTAGTAATATGTGTGTCGTGTAGGTAGTATAAGTATTACAAGTGGTATCAATACGCCAAACAAGGATTTAGGTATTAGTTGTGTCGTGTTTTTCATTAAAATAAGTTCAAAGATTGTCTCTTCACCCAAATTCCTCCCATGTTTGGAAGAATTTTCATATGCAGCACCCTTCATATCACTAAAAGAAACCCCTTTTGCTTTCATGACATTCTCCATCTTCTTTACCTTTCTGACCAAAGTCACTATAGCATTGCCCATGGTTTGGTTTGACTTTTCCAACACAGATATCCTTTTAACCAATTGAGGAACCCGCTGTAAAAGAGCATCCACAGACATTGTAGTTGACTCCTCCTCAGGAGTGGGAGTTGGAACGTGGGTTTGCTGAGGAGAAGGTGGTGGGGGTGTAGGTGATGGTGGTTGAGGTGCAGGTGAGCTAGGTGCATTTGCCGGCTCCTCAGCTGTAGGTGATGATGAGTGTGCTTCTCTTCCAGGTGATGACTATGATGTACCTGCAATGTTAGTACTAGCAGGAAACATAGCAGCTAACAATGGTTTATGTGCACCCTGAAAACCTCTTTTCATGTTACTAAAAATTTTATCCTTGAAGGGAACACAAATGTAAGGCAATTTGTTTTCAGTTTCAATATTCAAAACCATTTGAAGAAAACGAGGGTACATTAAAAACTTTGTTTACTTTTTACATTTGCCACCATGCCAGCAAATATTAGTTTTGAAAAATTAAAAGTTTTACCAAGTGAAAGACAGACCGTAGCAGAAGCAATATTACTACCAAATTGATCCCATCCTCCACTCTTAGAACTTAGACAGTGTAGCAAATGATGGATTAAAAATCTCCACTGAGGTGAAAAATGGATTTTCCAAAATGTGAATGTACCATCAGTGGGATATCCTATATTACCCATACCCTCTAAAATCATATTATTGGACAACATAACTTCCCCTGAAGCATCATCCAATTGACGACTACTTCTAATGGATGCTTTAGTGACTGAATATTCAGTATTATCAATAGTTGCCCTTAAATTTAGAGTCCCATTAGCAAGAGTTTCGGAAGTAGCAGTCTCCCAAAACTGTTTGACTAGAGAATCATAGATAGTGGGATTGTGAGTTATGGCATACCTGATGTGAGAGCCTTTCAAAAAGTCCACTATCTGTTCAAAGCCTTCGCTCTTGGTTGGTTTCTTCAAGAAACCCACTTGGTTGTGCTTATCACAGTATTTGAGTTGAGCCATAGATGATAGGTAAGACCTGGTTGACTGATGAATAAGGGTTTTTATGCTGGTGGTTGAAAACAGAGTAAATCTTGGCTGAGAATAAAAATTTAAAAGTGAAAGTAAATAATAGATAAAGATGAAAAATGAATCAAATATTATCCATATATACCTCTTTTTCTCGAAAAAATAGTAACGGTATTATTAAAACAGGAAAAATCATTAAGTGTACGACCAGACCTAACAGTTAAAAAAATTAATTACGGTTTAACACTACCAGAATTAACATTGGTCAACTAGACTTAACCATCAATCCACCAGATTTAACAAAAACATCAGACAAACACAAATAAGAACCACTAGCAAAACTTCCAATCACCACCAATCCATGCTTTTCCTGGAAAAATTAGTCTAAAAACCAAGAAAATATACAACCATATGTTGTTGCAACCAGAATTAAAACGTATTGAGTACCAGAATTAACTCTAAACTACCAGAATTAACTTCTACCAGAATTAATTCTACTTAATACTTGTACTATTTTACAAACTATACATTTAACCTCCCCTTAAATGTAGCTATGGGTTTATCATGCCAATATTAACCACTAAGAAATTGAACCTAGGTCCATCAAAAGCTTTGGTCAATAGGTCAGCTACATTAAAGTCTGTGTGTATCTTTTCCACCCTAATCAATTTCTTTTCAAAGCAATCCCGTATAAAGTGATGCCTTATTTCTATGTGTTTAGTCTTAGTGTGATACACTGGGTTCTTTACTATATAGATAGTGCTTTCATTATCAATGTGAATTATAGTATTCATGAAATTCAAACCATAATCCAGCATCTGATTTTGAATCCACAAGACTTGTCCACAGCAATTTGCAGCAGCTACATACTCAGCTTCAGTTGTAGATGTAGCCACAATGGTCTGCTTCTTGCATTGCCATGAAATCAATCTTCTGCCAAGAAATTGACAACCTCCAGTTGTGGATTTCCTGTCAAGACTTGCTCCAGCATAGTCACTATCTGAATAGGCTTCCAGGTCAAAAGATGACTCTCTAGGATACCAAAGACCCAAATTGGGTTGGCCCGTTAGATATCTAAAGATCCTCTTCACAGCATGAAGATGTGAAGTCTTGGGAGTAACCTGAAAACGAGAACAAGCACAAACTGCATACATAATATCAGGCCTAGAGGCAGTTAGATACATAAGAGAACCTATCATAGATCTGTATAGGTGCATATCCACATCATCAACATCCTCATCTTTTGTTAATGGCACCTTGTTCTCCATTGGAGTGACTGCTGTCCTCACACTTGCAAGATCAAACTTCTTCATCATCTTAGCAACATACTTCACTTGAGAAATGAAAAGTCCATCTTCCTTTTGTTTCACTTGCAGTCCAAGAAAAAATGTGAGCTCACCCATTGAACTCATCTGAAATCTGCCTTTCATCAAAGCCTCAAATTCTTCACACCAAGACCTTTTTGTGGATCCGAAGATGATATCATCTACATACACTTGCACTAGAATGATATCCTTCTTTTTCCTTTTAATGAACAAGGTCTTTGTCAATGACACCCCTCTTGTACCCATGTTCCTTAAGGAATTTGGAGAGTGTAGCATACCAAGCTCTGGGAGCTTGATGTAATCCATACAAAGCTTTGATTACTTTGTAAACCTTCTTGGGATGAGCAGGATCAACCAAACCAGGAGGCTGGTGAACATACACTTCTTCTTCTATAGTGCCATACAGGAAAGCACTCTTGACATCCATTTGATAAACTATGAATCCCATGTAGGATGCAAAGGCTAAAAATAACCTGATAGCCTCAATTCTAGCTACAAGTGCAAAACCCTCATCATAATTTATCCCTTCCTCTTGTCTTTATCCTTGGGCCACCAATCTTGCCTTATTTCTGACCACTACTCCTCTTTCATCCTTTTTGTTTCTGAAGACCCACTTTGTGCCAATTACTTTTGCTCCATGTGGTAGCTCTACAAGAACCCATACCTTTTGCAACTTAAACTGCAATAATTCTTCCTGCATTGCTTCCACCCAACTCTCATCTTCTAATGCTTCAGAAACCTTGGTAGGTTACTTTTGAGAAAGGAAACATGCAAACAGATAGTATTGTTGATCTTTGTGATTGTTCCTTTGCTGCTTTTTAACAAAATTGAAAAGTGCATGAGCTTCTGACTGTTTCTGCACTTTGCTTCTTGTTTGAACTGCTGACTTAGGATCACCAAGTATTTGACTTTTAGGGTGAATATTGTGAATCCTAAGTGTAGGAGTTGGACTTACATTCACTTCTGTGGGTAAGTTATTGAAATCAGTAATCACTCCTTCATTATCATAAGAAGCTTCATCAAAGATCCCTTCACTTGGCTTGTCAAAGATTTCAAGCTCTGGCATCTCAGAATTATCAAAAACATCAGTTGGAGTAGGATTAGGCTCAGCAGAATTAACAAAGTCACTACCAGACTTAAATGAAGAAGTACTGGTAGCCTTCTTTCCAAGATGCTTGTCAGCCAATGCATTCAATTCATCTATGAAAGATGGAATATCTGCTGAAACTTTTTTAGGAGAAGCCTCTTTCCCTTGTGCTTGAGGCTTGGTAACAGTCTCCTTCTTCTTTGAAGTTGTAGAAGATTTCTTTGTGCCTCCATGAGTAGAATCAAGCTTGACTACTGTTGTGGGAACAATAATGAGTTCCTCAGTCTCCTCTTCTTCCTCAGAAGCATTTGCATCAGAAGCAACTTGAGTACCTGCATTGTTAGTTACTTCTTTGGAACCTGCATGAGGGTTAGCTTGATTCTCCATAGAAACAGGAATATAATTCATAGAATCAGTCAGATAATCAATATCAAACATCCATCTATAACCTATTCCTTTCACATTAGGTTTCTCCTCAAGAAAGTCAACATGGAGATTCTCTTCTACCCTTTTTGTCACTAAGTTGTATACCCTAAAGGCTTTACTACTTAGTGAATATCCTACTAAGAACCCCTCATCAGATTTTCCTTCAAACTTGCCAAGCACACTAATAACTGGTTTATGGCCAAATAAAAGCTCATAAGGAGTTTTGTTCTGAGGTTTAGTCACTCTCACCCTATTAAATATGTAGCAAGCAGTATTGACTGCTTCAGCCCAAAAAGTGGTTGGTAAGAGTGAGTCTGCTAGCATAGTCCTAGCTGCCTCAATGAGGGTCCTGTTCATTCTTTCAGCAACTCCATTTTGTTGTGGAGTTCTAGCATTACTATACTCTTGTTTTATTCCCTTGTTACCACAAAATTCAAGCATGCTTCTATTCTTAAACTCAGTGCCATTATCTGATCTAATAATCTTAACCTTATGATTGAGCTGGTTTTCTATCTGCCTAATGAAAGTTTGAAGTAAGCCAGTGGTTTCATCCTTTTTAGACATAAAGAATTCCCAACAAAACCTAGTGCAATCATCAGTAATGACAAGGCGATAACTAGCATGATTTATGCTTCGCACAGAGGTAGGACCAAAAAGATCCATAAGCAAGGTGTGTAAAGGCTTAGTGATGGTCCTTTCTAATTTATCCTTACATGAAGCCCTATGCTGTTTACCCTTATGGCACGCAACACATGTATGGTCATTCTTGAAAACCTTGGAAGGTAAACCTCCAACAAGGTTATTCTTCACAAGTTTGTTTAGATTCTTAAAGTTTATATGACCAAACCTTTTATGCCACAATTTAGATTCATCAATAGTGGATTTTTTCAATCAAACAGGCAAAACCTTTTGCAGGTGCAGGTTTCTTCATATTAAAGTTGTACATATTATGTTGTCTAGGGACTTTTAGGAGTATCTAACTTGCATCAGGAATCTTAAAGTCATAAGTCAACACAAAACATTCAGTTTCAGTAAAAAGCACTCTGTGCTGCTTATCATAAATTTGTGATATTGAGAAAAGATTAAATTTCCCAAGTTATTTCACAAAAGACACATTATTAAATTCTAAATTGCCAACAACTATTCTACCTTTACCAGTAATGTAGCCTTTGCTACCTCCAAAAGTAACCGAACTGCCTTTGAATTCTTCAAAATCTTTTAGGTGATCCTTGTTACCAGACATGTGCCCTGAGCATCTACTATCAAATATGCCTCTATCTCCCATGTTCTTGAGTGGATGATCCTGCACATAAAGAAGAGAAATTAGTTTCTCTTAAGGACCCAGGCCTGTGCAGGCTTGGGTCTGCCTTGTGGATCAACATATTTGTATGTCTTATATGAATATGATCCACTGTTGCTTTGGGATTTATAAGTAAGTTCATTCTGAAATGGATCCCAAGACCAACATGCTGAGGCCTTAACAGCAGACCCCCCATGTCCTTTTTTTGCAATGGGTCTCCTCATAGGTGAGTGTGATTTAGCAAAATTATTTCTTTGATTAGATTTGTTCACCTGTGGTCTATATGCAACTGGTTGTTTGGGTCTAAATGGATTAACATACCTAGAATTAATTTTGGGCTTAACAGAATTAACTTTTTGCCCAGCAGAATTAATATTTTGCCTACCAGTATTAACATTTGTCCTAACAGAATTAACATGTGATCTACCAGCATTGATTTGTACTGATCTAGGAACAAATTGATTTGCATGATTAACTCTGTTTACATTATTCCACACTGGTTTGGCCATCACATTACCAGTATTAATACTACTTTGTTTCTTAAGCTCAGCCTCTCTAATCATTCTCTTTTCATGAAAATCACAATCTCTGATTAAATGCCTAAGGCTACCACAAACAAAACATATTTTCTGTGTAAAAGAGTAACCTTTCCCTAGCTCTCTTTTCATTCTATCAACCTTGGGTAACTCTTGACTTTTAACGTGTTGCCTAGGAGTTTTTATATGTGAGACACAACTAGGTTCAGCTGTTTTAGGTTTTGGTGCAGACACGACTGGTTCACCAATCTTAACAGGTTTAGACTTAGACACCTTTTTTGGTACATTTTCTGGTTCTGATTCAGAATGCTCAGAGACATTTCCAATGGACCCTTCACTGTCATCAGATTGACAGGTAGAATACTTACTGGATTTGTCATCTGAGATACTTGTTTCAGGATTTTGATGTCCCTTCTTACCGTAAACATACAAAGACTCATCAAACTCTTTCTCTGGTTGAGGAGTGTAATCTCCATTTAATGGAGGTGAAACTCCTTTGAAGTTGTCAGTTTTTGAGAATCTATTGTATACAGGTTTATCAACAAAGTCATCATCTGTACTTATGAACACAGTTCTTTCCATTTCTTCCTCATAACTTAAAATCTCACTATCTGATTTTATTTCATATCCTAAACCAATTTTGCAAGTTGAGCTCATACCAGAATCTACTAATCTAAACAAATTTTTAGAAGAATTATTCCATGTGTCTATTCTTTTCTGCAATTCTTCCTTATCTTTTACAGCTTTCATTCCAATTCTCCAATATTTTTTAAGCTTTTCATCTTTTTCATAGATTTCATTGGCTTAAAATGTAAGCTTTTCATTTAAGGTTAATTGTTGTTTTTGATAAGTGACAATTAGAGCCTCTAAGGTCTTAACAGCATTAGTGTAAGCAAGTATTTTAGCTTCTTGATCACCTATCTGTTGCATTTTCTCATCACACAATGTTTTAAGACTATTATATGATTTCATGCATGTTTTAGAACACAAGGATACCTCAGTATTAGAGCCAATAGCCGTGAATGCATGATTTGGTTCTGTTTCTTCATCTGTGTGTTCTCCCCAGTTGACAGCACCAGCTTCCAAAGTCAGCATACTCATTTGATTCTTCTCCTTCTTGTCTGCTTCTTGAGAGTCTGAATCTTTCTTCTTCTTCCCATCAGTAGTCACCTTTGCTGTGCACTCCCTAGCAAAGTGACCAGTGTTGTGACACCTATAGCATTGAACATTCTTCTTATTAAAACCAACTGGTGTCTTCCCATCAAATCTGATATTCTTCCAGTTTTCTTGTAGAACTTCTTCACTCTAAGAGCAATCATTGCTATCTACCATTTTATGTCCATCTCTTCAATTTCTACATCATTTATCTGTTCAAGATCCTCACTAATGAGGTCCTTGTCTTCTGATCTCTTTGCAAAGAGTGAGTAGACGACTTCATCAACAAGACCAGCAGGAACTTCTCTCATATTGTTTGAAGAAGTATCATAGACACCAGAATTATAGTTACCAGAATTAACTTTGCTACTACTGCTCTTGCTTTGGGAGACAAAAGCAACATTAGCAGCACTTGAAGATGCCTTTGAAACACCTTTGATTTCATGTTCAAAGACCCGAAGATTGTTGTACAAATCATCAATTGACAAAGTGTCAACATCTTGTTTCATTCACATGCTCATTGGCAGATGTGACCATTCTATTGGCAAAGATCTGAGAAACTTATGATTTGCATCTTCAGTAGATATAGCAGCACCATGAGCTTCCAACTGTGAGAGGAGATGTTGGAATCTGTCATACCCTTTCTCCAATCCTTCAGAACTGGTCACAGTGAATGCTTCAAACTGTTGTTTGTGAACAGCTTTTTGCATCTTCTTTGAATTAGCATTTCCTCCAAACCTTGTTATGATTGCTTCCCAAATATCCTTAGCATCATCCATTCCATGAAATCTTCTTAAATTTTCCTTGAGAAGTGCCATTAGTAAGATGGTTCTTGCCTTCCTCTCCTTCTCCATAGCATGAATCTCTGCAGCAGAGACTGGTGGAAGCACTCTAACAACACCATCCTTACCAACAGATATCCTCTTCTTTGAGTTTCCATTCTGAATCACCTTCCATACATCATTATCAATGTACTTAAGGTAATTGTTAGGAATTAAATATATGAGTTGATATTGACAAAAGATGAAAGATGGAGGAGACTTATGAAGATAAAGATGAAGGACTATTTATGTTAATTGTTAAAGTCTTTGTAACCCTAATCTCTAGTATATAAAGAGATTAGAGGCGTATTGTTTTATTAACAGGTCTTCCCAATGTAGTCCAGAAAAGTGTGTATGTGTAACCTAGGCGCCAAGTCTTAGTGTAGACGCTTAGGGTTAGGGTTTGTAATCATTCGACAAACCTTGTGCAATGATAATGATATGTTATTCCGCTGCGTACACTGTTGTTCTTCATTATTATTGTCTTAATCCCTATATGAGGTCTAACAAACCTCGAGCTAAACGATCCTATCATGTGGTATCAGAGACTAGGGGCTCGTGATCGTGGGATTAAACAAGGTTTTCTGTCGAAACGAAGAGCAGATTTGAAGCAGTTTGATGAAGGTCCGAACTGGTTATTATACGGTATGAGCATATTTAATTTATTTTGGTGTCGATCTGTTAATATATGTGGCGACAATGATATATTCAATCTGATTGCAAGTGGACGTGATTCATTATTAATTACTAATTAATTGGTGTCTGCTGCTCTCGTACTAACGAATGGTGAAGGGTTCTAATTGTTATGAAGATTCGTCAGACATGGTTTAAATGATTATTTTAGTCGCTATTTTAATTCGTCATACATAAAATTGTTGGGTCTTCTCGCTATCGATTTGTCACTTGTGGGAACGCATTTAATTCTGACATAATGAGTCGATTATTTTAAGGAGCTACTGTTGATTGCTATTGATTTGATTGTGGTGTATTTTAATCAATTTGTCGCATCTGCTCATTAGAGGCTTTGTACAGTTATACATCGTACTCATTTAATGCTTGTGGGCCAGTCGCTTTAATTGTGTTCACATATACGAATTGATTTAATTTGGTTGTCGCTCAGTAGGACAATTGGATTATTCTTGGTGATTCGGTTTTGGTAGCTAATGGTAGTGACATGGGTTACTGATCTGATGGTTATTGAATTAACAGTTACGACTGCTCACTTTAATATTTCATACTGCTCATTGATTTATACATAGCAGTTGGTACTGCTGTGATTAGCAGTTGGTACTGCTGTGACTAATAGTTTCGACTGCTCATGATACTTATTACTAGCAGTTGGTACTGCTGGATTCGCCAGTTAGTACAGCTTGGTTAACAGTTTGTACTGTTAGTTTGTACTGTTCGAGCATGGGCTTCTCAAAGTGAGGGGAAGCATTGGTTATTAATTTGGAACTGGTGATTCCAACACACACACACACACAAGGGACGAAACATACACACAGTTTTGGATCTCGGACAGAACTGAATTTATTTCAGTTTATTCTTATTGTTTTATGGCTCTTTGTGAAGATATTTGGTGCAATGGCTTTTTAATCAATTATGTGACAAGTGTATCCTTGGTGTTCGTAGATCGCCGAAGTGAGGCAACGATACAGATGAGGAATACAAGTAGATCGCCGGCTGAGGCAACAGTCACATAAGAGAGGATGATGTTATTGTACTTAGATGTTTTTCACTGATTATTTGAAGAAGAAAAGTGAATATGGTTTATTTGATGTTGTAATTGAGTTTCACAGGTGCGCGTTCTTATCATACCTTTTGGTAGGAGGTAACTTGTTTGGGCGTTAATGCGGTGACAATGACTTGTCAAATCTAGTTTTCATAGGTCAAGGGGTGGATGGACGAAGACCTAGTTAACTATCACTTAAAGGAGTTACATTGTAGTGCTCAGTGTCTCATAGAAGATGAGGATTTTGTCAAGAGATTTCGGTCTACTTATATTTCTTGAACCATATAAGTTTGGAGTCACGTGGATAGTGCAAGATATAAGACGCAAGTTTGGGAAATTCAACTTCTTCATCAAGTTCGTTATACTCGGTTTTCTTCATCAGTAATCAGTTCATAAGGCCTATGAAGTTCGTGATTCAAGAGATGGTTATTGACTTAAGGGGAAGCGTTTGATTCAAGTTGCATTGAAGACCCCTATTTGATGATGACAAAAAGGGGAAGAAGGTTTATTTGCAGCTTGAAGATCATCTTTCATATCGTTGGTTTTGTCATATCAACTAGGGGAAGATTGTTAGGAATTAAATATATGAGTTGATATTGACAAAAGATGAAAGATGGAGGAGACTTATGAAGACAAAGATGAAGGACTATTTATGTTAATTGTTAATGTCTTTGTAACCCTAATCTCTAGTATATAAAGAGATTAGAGGCGTATTGTTTTATTAACAGGTCTTCCCAATGTAGTCCAGAAAAGTGTGTATGTGTAACCTAGGCGCCAAGTCTTAGTGTAGACGCCTAGGGTTAGGGTTTGTAATCATTCGACAAACCTTGTGCAATGATAATGATATGTTATTCCGCTGCGTACACTGTTGTTCTTCATTATTATTGTCTTAATCCCTATATGAGGTCTAACAAACCTCGAGCTAAACGATCCTATTAGTAATGCTCCATCTCCATGGCCCATATATCATACTCATCCTTTTTCAGAATTAGGAGTTTGATGTTTGAGATAGTGGTTGTTGCAGGAATGTTTTGTTGCTGTTGTTTAGGTTTACTAGTTTCTGATGCATCATCATCATGATTTGAAACTTCTTCATCACTAAGATGTTGTGAGTACTCATCATTAGCCGGTTGAGACATTATGCAGGATTTTTGAGTGAATGAGTTTTTGTGGTTTGTGTTTCTTCTTA
The DNA here is from genome assembly GCA_021014915.2 of Artemisia tridentata subsp. tridentata. Taxonomy (NCBI): domain Eukaryota; kingdom Viridiplantae; phylum Streptophyta; class Magnoliopsida; order Asterales; family Asteraceae; genus Artemisia; species Artemisia tridentata. The sequence goes on from CP139502.1 coordinate 16,915,792, forward strand.
CTTAGAGGCCCTCTATAGGCTCTGATACCACTTGTAGGTCCACGGTTATGGATCTAAGTAGCCTGTGTTAGACAATAGATAACTTGAATAAATCCAAATTAATCTATATGAGAAACTCTTAATAGTGTATTGATTGTTAATGCGGAATGTTAGCAACTAACAAGTATGAAGAACACAACTATGAATACTAACTTCATATTACTATGAAACTTTCAATGGTCACAATGTCACACTAAACATAATGCCGTAGGGTTCCTTTTATACTCTAAGGAAACCCTAATGTTACAAAACGTGTGAAAGGATAAACATATCTTCTAATAAGATAACTAATTCATATATATCCTTTCCTAACATATAGCTAACTAACTATTCTATGAAACATAAACAGACTTAACTATTTATAACGACCAGTACTAACTATGTCTGCCAGACTTAACTTTGTACTGGCAGACTTAACTAAGCTAACAGACTTAACCATATCTTCAGCAGACTTAAGGCTGTTCTTCAATAATTCCCAACACCTAGGGACCAAAACTGCCAACAACAAAATTCTAGGGGAGGCGGGGTGTAAATTCCACATGGACCATAGTTGCAGTTTTTGCAATCTTTCACGAAATCAAGTTCGGGGCTCATTTAGACTAGTAAAAGATAGATTCAAGACACGGGAATTGTTGATCCCAGTTGACCTTAATCGATCTTTTTAATTATCCTAGATGTAGATCTAGAACAATAAGTATAGAGATTGTTCTTTGAACAAGCTATTAATCACTATGCGGAATTTAGTAATTAATCTTAAGAAGTATTAACAAACCATAATTCTCTCAAATGTCACCTCAATATATTAAATACGGTTACTCAAAAGTAACAGGGTTACAATGAACCTTGAAGTGAATACAATACGTATGCTAACAAATCATATTCTAGCCCTAACCCTAGATCCTCCTTTTATAGACTTAAGGAGTCCTAGTCGGTTACAAAACTTTCTATACAAGAATAATATCTATTCGTATCTTTACCATAATTATCTAACAAACTATAAATATCTAATAAGCAGTAGAATCATTACTCTAGCAGCAATATCTTCTTAGGCTAGCAGTAGAATGACACTTAGCTTATTTCACCATTCATCAGTTTTCTTCTAGCAGCAGAATAAATACACTAGCAGCAAAATGATTTAGCCTAGCAGCAGAATTATACTTTGTGTATTTTCCTTAAGTTCCATGAGCAGCAGCATCCTCAAAGTAGCAGCAGTTTCTTTTAAACCCAACAATCCTCCCCTAAACTTGATATTTTCACCCAAAATATACAAGTTTCTTCTAAGCACAGACATATACAAAGAGAATGCTTCCAAACACTTTCTACTGCTTTGAAGACTTAGATTTCAACTCCTTTTTATACTTTTCTATCAACTCATAAGCTAGATGATCTGAAAGAAATGCTCTTTGTAACTTCAACTTACCAGTTTGTAGCATCTGAGTAAGAATAGCAGTATTGTTGGTGAAGGGGTAGTCTTTTTCCACCAGCATTTATACACTTACACCTCTACCAACCAACTCATGTACTCCACAAGATTGATATAGATACCATTTATGAACCTAGGTAGAACTTAACAAATCCTTCCATTCAATATCTCTCTCATCTGGCTCAAACATATTCCTCAAGTAGTAATAGTGCAGCCTTTCATAGATCACATCTGGTCTTCTATCACCATAATTTTCCTTATAGAGGTTCCAAAGTTGCACCACATCATCCCTATCCATGTAATGTAACATCTGTGAAAATCTAATGAACTTCTGACATAAGCCATCAGATCTCTTGATTTAACACCATGCTTCACTTCCATCTTGAACATCATGAGAATAAGAAATGATTGGGTACTTTGTTGTTAAGGGAGCTTGATGAACTCAAATAAGTACATTTTATTACTATCATTTATCCTATTAATTTGACTTGTTTTACTATATTATGTATGAGGATTGATACTTAATCGTTTACTTTTGTAATTCTCAGGTAAAAACAAGCATTTGGTGAAACTTAGCGATTTTGGACTGATTATGGAGCAAAACATGCATAATGTGAAGAGTCTACTGAAATGAAGAAGATCAAGACTAATCTGCTCCAGATGCGCCGCATCTCACTCATGACATGTGCCGCATCTCTATCAAGATATCACCAGATACGATCCAAGATACAAGAGGACATGCGCCGCATCTAATCATGGAGTTACGCCGCATCTTCTGGCGGTGTACGAATATTCCTGAATATTATAATCTTGGACCCCACGCGAAGTTAAGTACATGCGCCGCATCTACTCCTTAGATGCGCCGCATCTTCCCTCAGACAGAAACTATAAATACCCCAAGACCAGACGGATTTCGGGGCATTATCAGAGTTTCGAAGACCGAACAGGAAAAACCCTAGGACGAATTCAGTCAAGGAGGCAGCACAAGACACACCCAAATCAAAGATACAAGAGCTGTAAGAAGGTGCTGCATGTATTTAATTCATTAAGTAGTTTTGTTTTATTGTGTTAGCAAACTTTAATTCATCAGGATTGGTGGCTTGTGTAATGTGACAACGAAAGATTGCACTCCCTTTAATACTTGCTTTCCCATCAATTAAAGTTTATATGTTGATGTCTTTGGTTACTACTTATTAGTGCATTGATAACCTCTGTGTCTATTAGTGGCTTGCGGGCATTTGACTGCGGGACATAATGTGGCTCCCACGGTTATTACTAAATTGATCACTTAGGAATAACTTTTAGACATAAGTAATCATTAAGGGTTTACTCGCCGATAAGATTAGGACCAACGAGAAAGGGTTAACTACATACACTTCATATAAAGCTATCAATAAAACAAGTGACAATCTACTTAATCATAAGGACAGCCCTCTTATTGTCTCAAGTATCTATCTGTGTACGTGTGTGCTACTTGCTGATTCGTGCCTATTGGTTTATTTTATTATTTAATTGCAAACAAATCGTGCCAGTCTCTCAGGCTGAAACCCCCTTGCGTTAGGATATTAAAATACTGATTAGAATAACGAGATAATACGTTCCACTCTTAGTGATCGACACTCTACTTACCATTATATTCATACTGACCGGGTACACTGCTCGTTAAGTGTGTGTGTTATTGATAAGTCGGCTAAATATAAATTTAAAACTTGAGTAGGCATTAAAACTGCTAAACCGCAACGACACATCACGCGCATCAAGTTTTTTTGGCGCCGCTGCCGGGGAGTGAATTGTTATTATCTGTTAATTTGATTAGTATTTTAATTAGGTTTTTCTTTTTATTAGATTAATTGCATCATTGTATTATTTTGCATATTTGTTGTACTGTGTGTTATTTGTTTTGTGTTATTTGTTTGCTTTATTTGTTTTTATTTTTGTGTGTTTAATTTTTTTGTTTTTATTTTTCGTATTTTTCTGTTCTGCTATCGTTGTACTGTGCTAAATCAAACGATACGGCGCATCTGATTTCTCAGATACGGCGTATTGCGTTTAATTTTTTAAAATACAACGCGTTTAATTAATTCGATACGACGCATCTTTTCCCCAAGATACGGCGTATCTGTTTTTAATACGAAATTTTTTTCAAAAAGCGATAAAGTAATACGACGCATCTGCTTTAGCAGATACGGCGTATCTGTTTTTGATAAATTTTTTTTTTCCTAAACGTTAACGCCATACGACGCATCTGCTTTAGCAGATACGGCGTATCTATTATTTTAATTAAAAACAGTTTGCGAATTATTAAACAGATACGACGCATCGATTTATATCGATACGGCGCATCTTTCTGAATCAAAAATCGATATTTATTGTTAAACGTAACGAAAATACGGCGCATTAACTTTCGTTAATACGACGCATTTAATTTTAATTAGATAAGCCGATTTTTGATTAATTAATTCGATACGGCGCATTCAAAATTCTAAGCGGCGTATCTATTTTCTGAATAAAGTCTGATTTAATTTTAACGATTATTAGATACGGCGTATCCAACTATTTGGATACGGCGCATCGTCTGCAGATATCAGTAACTTTAATTTTTCGTATTCCGTTTTCGTTATTAATTATCTGATATATTACTTTCTCGAGCATACCCTACTGATATTTTTGTGTTGATTTCAGGAAGTGCATGACCAGGAGTTCTACGAAGAACTTGATTCAACCTTTCGAAGATCCTGAACGAGCCCTGCATTCGCTTAAAAGGCTTTTCAACACAAGAAGCTTTGATCTTTCAAGTTCACTCGAGCTTGATTACTTTTCTGAAGAAAAAGAGGAAGTTGAAACAGAAACAATGGGCGAAAACACTACTATGGAGGAATACATGAACAGCACCCGTGCTGATTACACTTCAGGAGTTGCTAGACCAAAGTTTGATGATAAGTCAAAATTTGAGTTGAAGGGTCAGTTTCTCAAAGAACTAAGAGAGAATGCTTTCAGTGGGACGGAACATGAGGATGCTAATGAGCATGTTGAAAAGGTCCTGGAGATTAAAGATTTGTTTACTTCAGAAGGAGTCATTGACGATCAGATCATGCTAAGAATCTTTCCAATCTCGCTAAAAGGAGCTGCTAACAAGTGGCTAAGGAATGAACCTGCTAGTTCAATCACTACATGGGGAGATTTGAAGAGCAAATTCCTGAAGAGATATTGTCCACCTGCTAAGACTGCTAAAAAGATGGAGGCTATCAATAGTTTTAAGCAAGAGCCTGATGAAACCCTATATCAAGCTTGGGAACGATTTAAAGATTTATTGATAAAATGTCCTCAACACTATCTAACCCCTATGCAGGAGATAATATTGTTTTATCAAGGATTGGACGTGCCTACAAGACAGATTTTGGATGCTAAGGGAGCCGTACCTCAGATGAGTGCAACTAATGCTAGGAAAGCGATCCAAGAAGCTGCTGATCATTCTCAGAAATGGCACGATGGGACCTCTACTAGATCTAAGAGCAGCACTAATTTTGACGGGATTGCTGCTATTCAAGCTCAATTGGATAAAATTAGTAGAGAAATGAAGAAGCGTGATGAAAGAGCGTATGCTGCCCAAGTTGGATGTGAAAAGTGCGAAGGACCTCACTACACTAAAGATTGCCCGAATAAGAATGAGAGTGAGACGTTTGAAGAAGCATATTACACCCAATTTAGACAACCATTCCGACCTTCGAGAAGATTTAGGGAAGCTAGTCCCGGATTCTATCAAAAGAACAACTTCAATCCCGCTTATCAAGAGAGGAGGCAGACTTTAGACGATACCTTAAAGAAAATTATGGCCGATGCTGCTAAAAGACATGAAGAGAATACTGCTATGATCAAAGAAATCCGAGCTTCAACGGACACTACTACAAGAAATCAAGGAGCTTCGATCAAAGCATTGGAACAACAAATTGGTCAAATGAGCAAGGTTCTTCAAGAAAGGGGATATGGAAGTTTACCGAGCTCAACTGAAACCAACCCAAGAGATCATGTCAAGGCCATAAGCACCACTGAAGAAGTCACTCCTAATATACCTAGAAGATCGATGAATGGTGATGATGGTGCAAGACCCAAATTTTTCTTTAATTCTTCAATCAGCTTAAGGAGACTACTAAAAGAAAAGACAAAGATTGAAGAGGAGATCAAGGCAACAATGAAAGAAGAGAGCTCTGCAACCGACTTAAATGCCTTGCCTCATAAAGAAAGAGACCCAGGAAGTTTTACTTTGCCTTGTTCTATTAATAATATATCTTTCAATAATGTGTTAGCTGACTTAGGAGCTAGTGTTAGTGTTATGCCTCTTAACATTCGCTACCCTAGGACTAGGAAAATTAGCACCAACTAAATTACTTATTGAATTGGCTGATAAAACGGTAAAACGACCTGAAGGGATTGCTAATAATGTACTAGTTAAGATTGAGCAGTTTATTTTTCCCGTAGACTTTGTTATACTAGACATGCCCGAGGATGTTAAGATTCCTTTAATCCTCGGAAGACCTTTCTTGTCTACTGCCCATGCTAAGATTGATGTGTTTAAAAGAAAAATTTCATTAAGGGTAGGGAATAATAAACTAGTCTATAAGTGCCAAGATCCGGTTAAGAGCATAATTAGAGGTGTTTATGTGCTAGGATTAAGAGAGCGTATGGACCTCGATCTTGAAGCTAGACTTATGGGAGAAACATTGATTCAAAACAACTCAACTAATCCTAATCATGAGAACTTTGAGGAATTCATTGACCTTAATGTACCTACCGAACTTAGACGCAATGTTGTTAATGATTCTGATGATGAGTGGTATGATTGTGTGGTAATTAATAAACGTAGGAGAGTAGTTGAGAAAACGAATTTGAACAATGATGTGTTTATTGAACTACCACCCCACCTTGCTTATTTATGCCTATATGATAATAAGAATTTCCCGTCTATCATTTTGTCATCTCTGCCCGAAAGGGACAGGACTTTGTTCATACAGATATTGAAGAAGAACGGCGTGGAAATTAAGGACGAGCAAGGAGTGTTCAATATTACTGAATTGGCGATGAGGGAGCGCGATGTTTCCGACTCCTTCAATGATCGATATTAAAGAGCTGAACGTGAGTCTAACTTGAAGACTCTGGAATAAAGACAAGTGCTGGCCGGGAGACAACCCGGAAAATTTTTATTATTCTGTTTTCTGTGTTGAGTCAGTCAGGCCCGTATGAGGATACGGCGCATCTCAATTCTGAGATGCGACGCATCTCCTGCAATGGTCATATCTTATTTTAATTTTTCTGCATTTTTATTTTTGACTTTAAAACTATTTATCAGTTTATTTTTTAATGCGGCGCATCCCTGGTTAAGGATGCGGCGCATCTTTATTCTGATCCGTATTAATTCCAGGCTCGATACGGCGTATCTTCTTCAATAAGATACGGCGCATCGACTGACCTGATGATTTTCAGTTTTTAATTTTTAAGTTTTATTCTTATCTAACTACTAATGTATTATGCAAGTTTGAACCTTTCTTATCTTAGGTGTGTTTTAAAGTGTTGGTGGTATTATAGTTTCCTGGATTTCCTGTGGATACATCAAGTATGAAGCTTTAACGTTCTAATCCACAAGAAAGATGATTTTTGCTCTTATACTAATGGATGATCATACCGAGCAAATCTCAGGGGAGTTTTTCTGTTCTAATTCTTTTATTTTCCAGTTTTTAACCTTTTATACAAACAACGAGGACGTTGTTTAACTTAAGTGGGGGGATTGGAGAATTAGAACACTTAACAATTACTTGTCCTAAACTTTTTCAAAAATTATGCTTAAAATGTGCTTAATATATCAAACTTAAAATTTTTTTTAGCATGTTTTTGTTTAAGATCTAAGTTGCATAGCTGCACACATGACGTTATTTTCAAAAATTGTGATTTTCCAAAATTCACAAATCTATGAGTGTGCCGGTGACTTGTAAACTTTAGAACTTGGCTTGTATACTATTCAAGACCACCATAATGAGTATTATTTATATAATTGGAATGACTTGTCTAAATTGGTAAATTTCTAGGATTACACCCAAAATAGCCTTTATATGTTATGTGTTATTAGCTAACTACACTGGTTAGTTAACCCCCGTATAAACCCCTTTTTTACTCTCATTTTTAGTGTAAGATACCCCTAGAAAAACACTCAGAGCCATTCCTTTCGTTTCTTACACCTATGTTTAAAATGTTTCGTTACACCCTTACACCTTAGCCTACCCTGTAGATTAGAATCCGTGGTTGGTTAATTGCTATAGGAAAAGTGTGTTTCCTTACATTACCTGTGTTCGCGTGCGTAATTCATTATCTTTGGTTAGGTCGGGAAATTGCACAATGCAATTGGAGTGAAAGTAGATATTGTATAATTTGAGTCTTGTTATTTTTCGTGTGTTTACTACTTTCACTATTACCGTTATTTCTGAAGTATGAGAAGTATGAAAAAAATTATCCAGAATTATCATTGTAGTGATGTGGTGAAATTTTACACATCTTTTGTTAAAAAAAAAAAAAAAAAAAAAAAAAAAAAAAAAAAAAAAAAATCGAAAAAAATAAGAAAAGAAAAAGAAAGAAAGAAAAGTTGGAAGTTAGTTTTAAACCAACGATGTAAAGTTATGTAAGTGGTCGATATCACCACTATTTGTTGTACTATATTTATGGATTGAATGGGAATTGGCAGTTATGGGAACGCCAATTAAGGTTTATTCTTTGATTAAGATCTTGTTGAGTATAATTCGTGTCTACCTAAAGCATGTGTTTCAAGTGTTAAAGCGTGAGTTATTCGATGATATGAGTCTTGTTCATGGGATGGTTGGGATAGTGATTAACCACACTTAGGATTTTAATTTATTTGTTTTGTTCATTTTTCATTTTACACCAATTTATATCCCAAATGTTATCCATACCCTTTATTATTCTTTTCCCAACCGAACCTTTGATTTATTGAGATTAGGGATTTGAGCAATCTTAAGTATCGTAGTCGTGGATTCGGCTATGTATTTATGATTTTGTCGCCCTTTTTGATATATTATTATTGGTGAAGTTTGGACCTATCTTTAGCCTATTCGAGTTAAGGATTTGAGCAATTGCAAGTATCGTGTTCGTGGATTCGATCATGTATTTGTGATTTTGTCGCCTTTTCTGGAATTTGAGATCGATAGTGATCAAGAATAATTAACCCTTAAGCCAAAAAACCCTTTTTACCGCTTTAGACTTGTTATTCCTTAGCTTTAGTGGTGGAGATGTGTATACTTGCCAAGCTTATGATAGAATATTCGTCACGACTGGACAGTTAAACGATTAGATTTGCTTTTATCAAATTATTTTATTTATACTTCTAATTCGTTAAGTGTTTAGTTGTGTGATTATGAAATAAACGAATACATGCTTAAACATAAAAATAAATCCTAACATCTTTTAGGATACATTTTCATAAAAGAAATTCTAAGGTTTACTTGGGGACAAGTAAAGTTCAAGTGGGGGGATATTTGATGAACTCAAATAAGTACATTTTATTACTATCATTTATCCTATTAATTTGACTTGTTTTACTATATTATGTATGAGGATTGATACTTAATCGTTTACTTTTGTAATTCTCAGGTAAAAACAAGCATTTGGTGAAACTTAGCGATTTTGGACTGATTATGGAGCAAAACATGCATAATGTGAAGAGTCTACTGAAATGAAGAAGATCAAGACTAATCTGCTCCAGATGCGCCGCATCTCACTCATGACATGCGCCGCATCTCTATCAAGATATCACCAGATACGATCCAAGATACAAGAGGACATGCGCCGCATCTAATCATGGAGTTACGCCGCATCTTCTGGCGGTGTACGAATATTCTTGAATATTATAATCTTGGACCCCACGCGAAGTTAAGTACATGCGCCGCATCTACTCCTTAGATGCGCCGCATCTTCCCTCAGACAGAAACTATAAATACCCCAAGACCAGACGGATTTCGGGGGCATTATCAGAGTTTCGAAGACCGAACAGGAAAAACCCTAGGACGAATTCAGTCAAGGAGGCAGCACAAGACACACCCAAATCAAAGATACAAGGGCTGTAAGAAGGTGCTGCATGTATTTAATTCATTAAGTAGTTTTGTTTTATTGTGTTAGCAAACTTTAATTCATCAGGATTGGTGGCTTGTGTAATGTGACAACGAAAGATTGCACTCCCTTTAATACTTGCTTTCCCATCAATTAAAGTTTATATGTTGATGTCTTTGGTTACTACTTATTAGTGCATTGATAACCTCTGTGTCTATTAGTGGCTTGCGGGCATTTGACTGCGGGACATAATGTGGCTCCCACGGTTATTACTAAATTGATCACTTAGGAATAACTTTTAGACATAAGTAATCATTAAGGGTTTACTCGCCGATAAGATTAGGACCAACGAGAAAGGGTTAACTACATACACTTCATATAAAGCTATCAATAAAACAAGTGACAATCTACTTAATCATAAGGACAGCCCTCTTATTGTCTCAAGTATCTATCTGTGTACGTGTGTGCTACTTGCTGATTCGTGCCTATTGCTTTATTTTATTATTTAATTGCAAAAAAATCGTGCCAGTCTCTCAGGCTGAAACCCCCTTGCGTTAGGATATTAAAATACTGATTAGAATAACGAGATAATACGTTCCACTCTTAGTGATCGACACTCTACTTACCATTATATTCATACTGACCGGGTACACTGCTCGTTAAGTGTGTGTGTTATTGATAAGTCGGCTAAATATAAATTTAAAACTTGAGTAGGCATTAAAACTGCTAAACCGCAACGACACATCACGCGCATCAGAGCTGCATTGGCTATCTCAGGTTCTTGTTGTGGTTTATGAATTGTAAACTCCATGATCCTTTTCATATCATCTGCAGTTCCCTTCTCAAAACTACTCTCTGAATCACTAAACTTTATTGGTGTAGTCCTTTTCTTCTTTCTAGCCCTCATTTTCATCCTTTTTCCTGACCTTTTCATACCAATAGTAGATTCAGGCTTTTCCTCTTCAACCTTCTACTCCTCAACTTCTTCCTTCTCCTTCTCATTTTCATCTAAAACCTCTTTTTCACTCACAACTTTTTCTTTTTATGACTTACTGAGACCAGTATCAATGATGAACTTTGGATCAACTGGTCTATGTATCCATGCATAAGCTTCAAAATATGCTTTTTAAATATGAGCATGAGACATCCCTCTGAAAGAACTAGTTTCCCAATATGCTTGGTTCTTCAGATAGTTTTTCATGTAACTTATCAAATCAGCTCTTGAAGGCTTCTTCTTTTTATTACCACTTTTCTTTTGACTCTGTCTCTTTCTAAACTCACCAAGCAAATCATCAATGGTACATTGTTGTTCTTCAGGTGTATATCTTTCACTTTCATCCCTTTGAGCTTTCATAGCTATCTCTCTGTCAGCCTGTTCTTGCTTGAGTTTTTCAAGTTCCTATTTATCCCATTTTGCTTTCAATTCTCTGGCAACTTCTTCATCTATCTATTTTTGAAGTTCCCTTTCTTCTAAGGATTAAAACTTAACTTTTTGCTTTGGCTCCTCAACAAGAATTCCTTTTCCCTTGTCTGTTGATGCAATAACTGGTTGTGCAGGTTTAGGAATTGGTACAGGTTCTTTAATGACAACTCCTTTAGCTAGTTTTCTTGAAGGTTTTGGAATTGATGTTGGTTTAGATTGTTTTGTTGGTTTTTTTGTTGGTGTGGGAACTTTGCTCTTCATATTTATCATAACTTGAGCCAAACTAATTTTATCATCATCTGACTCTTCTCCATCTTCAGCAACAAAATGTTCTATACCAGCAACAAATACAACTTCCTTGTCCTTTCTAGTAGCAGAACCCTATTCTTTCCCAGCAGTAGAATCATCTACCTTATTAACAACAGAATCTTCATGTGCCATTTTGCTTGTAGCAGTATCATCCAGATCTTCCAATATTAGCTCCTCTGTATCAGCATATAAGTCAACTTCCTCTGTATGTTCCTGTTGAACTCCCATATCCATATCAATTTGAGTCCCTTCATGTTGAATATTACCAGCAACATTTTCATCTTCATCTATCTCCACCTCCCCTGAACCCTTTACTTCATCTTCTTGCACGTTCCTCCCCTGTTTGGGAGCATCCCCCCCCCCCCCCCAAAATTGGTTTTGAAATATTTGGCTGTGAAGTCCTTGATCTCAGTAACCCCTCAAGATGACTAACCCTTTGTTTTAACCTTCTGATGTTAGCACCCTGAGTAGTTTTCACCAACTTCAATTGCATCCTGAGAACAAACACTTCCTTTGACAATTTTGTACATTTATCCGTCAGTTCATTCAATTGTTTCAGAATATCCTCACAACTTCGGTATGTGTTACCTGACCCGAGAGGTTGATCATTGGATTTGCCATTGTGTACATTTGTTTTATCCATCAATTCAATATTAACAGGTTCAAGACTAGCCTCAGCACTTCGACCTGTGTGACCTGGTCCGAGAGGTGTATCATAGGCATTGTCATTTTGTACCTTGTCATCCATCAATTCATTTGTTTCATCTCTGTACTCATCATTTCGGTATGTGTTACCTTCCCTGAGAGGTGAATCTTTGGACTGAAACTCAGTCTCAATCCTAGATTGAGCAGCTAAGCCCCCCTTTTTAGCCATGTGGCTGGGGTTACCATCATGTGCATCAGGTTCATGAGAACCATCAGCAGTAGATGTTGTCAAGGTTGAGGTCATAGCAATGTTGACACTATCCTGCCCAGTTACTAAACCTAAAGCAGTAGTGTCAGCCCCTTCCTTCATGCCATCTCCATCACCTATGGCAGCCTCATCTGCTTCCATACTAGCACTAGTCTGAGGTAACTCAGTGCTCTTTTCATGTGAAGACCTAGGTGATTGGGTATTTTGGGGTTCATTTTGAGACGATTCACTTGTAGATTCAGAAGTGGGTGTGTGATGGGAAGCTGTTGAGTTTTCAGCTTCTTTACCCTGAGCAAAAGCAGCAGCAATGTTTAAAATATGTTGGGACAAAGGAGTTATTCTCCCAGAAAAGCCAGTCCCATTTTTCTTTAAATAAGTAAACATTTTGCTAACTAATTTAGGACTTGGTTCAATTCCTTTATGTTCCAAAGGTTCTTTTAATTGACTGTTTATGATAAGTTGTAAAAACCTTGAGTAAATAAAATGTTTACCAGAAATATTCTTTTTCAACCCTTCAAAAATCATGGCCGAAAAATTAAATGGTTGGCCTGTAGCTAGACAAATCAAAGCTGAAGCTTGAGTTGTACTAAACTCATTCCACCCAATTTTTTAGGGCTAAGACAATGCAGAAGAGTGTGAATAAGAAATTTCCAGTGTGGGCATAGGAGGCGTTTGAAAAATTTTAAATTATTATTTGGCCTTTCATACCCAATGTTTTCAAGACCCTCAAAAATAGTAGAAGTAGGAAGACAAGTTGTTGCCGCATCATCTGCAAGACGAAGTATTCTTCTTACAGATGTTTCGGTAATGATTATTCTTTCTTCATCTACTATGGCAATTAATCTTTCTTCCCCATGTTTAGTTTCGGCCTTGACAGTAGACAAAAACGCTTTCATGTGGGATTTAAATATAGTGGGAGTCACTGTTAATGCATACCTTAATTGTGATGCATTAAGAAAGTCGATGACTTCAGTGAAACCCTCAGCTTCAGGAACCTTTTGAAGAAATGCAATTTGATTGTGGTCGACAAAGTATTCGCGTCTCGTCATCGTGAATTAGGGTTTTGATTTTGGGGGTTTATGATCAGATGATAAAAGAAGTGTTAGGGTTTGAATTGGGTTCAATTTTGGGCGCACAAAGTTATTGGTGAGATCTAATTGGGTTTTTATGCTGTTTAGATCCAATTAGGGCTTTATTCGCGCCAATTTGCAAAATGGTCCCTACACTTTCAAACCAAGCAGCAGAATCCAATAGTTTCAACTTTGAGCAGTATAACCTCAGCAGCAGAATGGTATGCCTAGCAGCAGAAACTTTTGAACCAGCAGCAAAATGTTCTCTGAACATTCCAAACATCTTGTTCTCATCAATCAATCATTCCCTTCCGACTTATCCTGCAAAAGATTAATCCAAAACCACAAAAACACAAGAAACAAGATACCACAATAATCACAAGCATTTATAATACTTAGCAACAGAATAACCAACTAGCAGCAGACAACATACAAACAGAGCAAGAAAGAGAAACAACTTATTTGATCAATAATAGCACAAATCCTTACACACTATTACAAAAACACACAGAGATAAGATTTTTGATTTTCAAAGATTGATCATTCCTATACTAGCAATTAAAAATTGAAACCTACCCACATCAAAACCTTTAGTGAGTAAATCTGCAACATTATTGTCTGTATGTATTTTAACTATTTGAATTAGCTTTTTCTCATAACAATCTCTTATAAACTGGTGTCTTATCTCTATATGCTTTGTTTTAGAGTGAAAAACAGGATTTTTGATGATATACATGGTACTGTTATTATCAATATAAATTTTGTTATTCATAAAGTTGTACCCATAATCCAGCAATTGGTTTTGGATCCACAGCACTTGTCCACAGCAACTAGAAGCAGCCACATACTTAGCTTCAGTTGTTGAATTGGCCACCACAGTCTGTTTCTTGCATTGCCAAGAGATCAACCTATGTCCAAGGTATTGACATCCTCCAGTGGTTGACTTTCTATCCATACTTGCTCCAGCATAGTCACTATCTGAGTATGCTGCCAAATCAAAAGGTGAATCCTTAGGATACCAAAGGCCCAACCTAGGTTGACTCCTCAAGTACCTAAAAATCCTCTTAACAGCATTCAAGTGTGAGACTTTTGGGGAAACTTGAAATCTGGCACAAGCACACACAGCGAACATGATGTCTGGCCTTGAAGCAGTTAGATACATCAATGAACCAATCATTGATCTATACAGATGAGCATCAACCTCTTCCCCATCTTCATCCTTGAGCAAAGGCTTGTTGGTCTCCATTGTTGTCTTAGCTGGTTTCCCATCAGTAAAGCTAACTTTCTTCAAAATATCAGCCACATACTTGTCTTGGCTGATGAAAATCCCATCTTTCATCTGTTTAACTTGAAGCCCTAAAAAGAAAGTGAGTTCCCCCATAGAACTATCTCAAATTTACTATGCATTAGCTTCTCAAATTCTTCACATAACACCTTTTTTGTAGACCCAAAAATAATATCATCTACATAAACTTGAACTAGTAGAATATCCTTTTTGTCTTTCTTAATGAACAATGTCTTATCAATGGTTCCCCTGTTGAATCCATTAGATAACAAATACTTGGACAAGGTGTCATACCAAGCTCTTGGAGCCTGATGTAAACCATATAGTGCTTTCTCCACCCTATAAACCCTATCTGGATAATCAGGGTCTTCAAAACCAGGTGGTTGCATCACATAAACTTCTTCATCAGTCTTTCCATACAAGAAAGTACTTTTCACATCCATCTGATACACTGGGAAGTTCTTGAAAGAAGCATAAGCCAAGAATAGTCTGATAGCCTCTATTCTTGCTATTGGAGCAAACACCTCATCATAATCAATGCCCTCTTCCTGAGTGTATCCCTGAGCCACCAATCTAGCTTTGTTTCTGATCACAATTTCTCTTTCATCTCTCTTGCATCTGAACACCCATTCTGTACCAATTGCCCTCTTCCCATTAGGCAAATCAACTAATGTCCAGACCTCTTGAAGCTTGAACTGCAGCAACTCCTCTTACATAGCTTCAACCCAACTAGAATCTTGCATAGCTTTATGAGCATTCTTGGGTTCCACTTGTGACAGAAAACAAGAAAATTTACAATTTTGTAGATCTTTGTGCCTTTTCCTCTGATGTAGTGATTGAGCAAATAATCCTTGATGAAGCAAATCACTCAACCCCTTTGTTTTACTTCTTGTTTGAACAGCAGATTGAACATCACCAATTATCTGCTCTTTTGGATGATTCTTATGAATCCTTGTTGTAGGAGTAGGACTAACAGATATATGTGTCTCCAAATTGTACAAATCAGCTCCAGCTCCAAATACATCCACAACATCATCATCAGTGTCTTCATACACTTCCTCTAATTCAGGCAACTCATCAGAAGAATCATCAAAGAAATTTCCATCTTTATCAGCAGTAGAATACTTGGGTATAACAGTAGAACCACTATGCTTAGCAGCAGAATGTTCTGTACTACTGCTGGGCATAGCAGCATGATATTTTGGCTTAGCAGCAAAATGAGAATTAGTGCTGCTAGCTTTACTTCCTTGGCTTCCTTAATCTGCTGACCTTTTATTCCTTACATCAGCATCATTCTTGCCATCATTTGAAGGTTTATCACCACCTTCTGCAATATCCTTTGGTACTTCTTTATAAACAGCATCATCATTTGAACTCTTGCCCTCTTTTTCTTTTGGTGTGATAAGCTGATTAAGCTTCCATTTCTCAATCAAGACAAACTTCTGAGCAGATTCATCCTTCTTAGCTTGTGTACCTGCATTAGAGTTAGCTTGTGTACCTGCAGACATGTTAGTTGTACCTGCAATCAATGGTTGATAATTCATACTCTTGGTTAGGGAAGCAATATCAAATAGCCATTCAGGTCCTTTTCCAGCAACACTAGGTGTGGTTTCACTAGTGGTTTCACTAAACCTAACTTGTAAGTTTTCTTCCACATGCCTAGTTCTTTGATTAAATACCCTAAAAGCCTTACTATTTGTAGAGTATCCAACAAAGAAACCATGGTCTGCTTTCTCATCAAAATTGCCTAGTGAATCAATGGTATTTAAGATAGTAACAGGACACTGATGCGCGTGATGTGTCGTTGCGGTTTAGCAGTTTTAATGCCTACTCAAGTTTTAAATTTATATTTAGCCGACTTATCAATAACACACACACTTAACGAGCAGTGTACCCGGTCAGTATGAATATAATGGTAAGTAGAGTGTCGATCACTAAGAGTGGAACGTATTATCTCGTTATTCTAATCAGTATTTTAATATCCTAACGCAAGGGGGTTTCAGCCTGAGAGACTGGCACAATTTTGTTTGCAATTAAATAATAAACTAAACTAATAGGCACGAATCAGCAAGTAGCACACACGTACACAGATAAATACTCGAGACAATAAGAGGGCTGTCCTTATGATTAAGTAGTTTGTCACTTGTTTTATTGATAGCTTTATATGAAGTGTATGTAGTTAATCCTTTCTCGTTGGTCCTAAGCTTATCGGCGAGTAAACCCTTAATGATGACTTATGTCTAAAAGTTATTCCTAAGTGATCAATTTAGTAATAACCGTGGGAGTGCAACCTTTCCGTTGCCACATTACACAAGCCACTAATAAACACAGAGGTGATCAATGCACTAATAAGTAGTAACCAAAGACATCAACATATAAACTTTAATCTATGGGAAAGCAATTTTAAGGGGAGTTGAAGTGAATGATAACATAACACAAGCCCATCAATCCTGATGAATTAAAGTTTGCTAACACAATAAAACAAAACTACTTAATGAATTAAACACATGCAGCACCTTCTTACAGCTCTTGTATCTTCGTTTGGTGTGTCTTGTGCTGCCTTCTTGACTGAATTCGTCCTAGGGTTCTGCTGCTTCGGTCTCTATTTTAAAACTTTCGGAACTCGTAATTCGTCTGGTCTACGGGGTATTTATAGTTTCTGTCTGAGGTGAGATGCGGCGCATCTAGTAAGTAGATGCGGCGCATTGACTTAACTTCGCGTGGGGTCCAAGATTATAATATTCAGGAATATTCGTACACCGCCAGAAGATGCGGCGTAACTCCATGATTAGATGCGGCGCATGTCCTCTTGTATCTTGGATCGTATCTGGTGATATCTTGATAGAGATGCGGCGCATGTCATGAGTGAGATGCGGCGCATCTGGAGCAGATTTAACTTGATCTTGTCCATTTCAGTAGACTCTTCACTTTATGCATGCTTTGCTCCATAATCAGTCCAAAATCGCCAAGTTTCACCAAATGCTTGTTTTTACCTGAGAATTACAAAAGTAAACGATTAAGTATCAATCCTCATACATAATATAGTAAAACAAGTCAAATTAATAGGATAAATGATAGTAATAAAATGTACTTATTTGAGTTCATCAAATATCCCCCCACTTGAACTTTACTTGTCCCCAAGTAAACCTTAGAATTTCTCTTATGAAAATGTATCCTAAAAGATGTTAGGATTTATTTTTATATCAAGCATGTATTCGTTTAATTCATAATCACACAACTAAACACTTTAACGAATTAGAAGTATAATAAAATAATTTGATAAAAGCAAATCTAATCGTTTAACTGTCCAGTCGCGACGAATATTCTATCATAAGCTTGGCAAGTATACACATCTCCCCCACTAAAGCCAAGGAATAACAAGTCTAAAGCGGTAAAAAGGGTTTTTAGGCTTAAGGGTTAATTATTCTCTTTTCACTATCGATCTCAAATTCCAAAAAAGGCGACAAAATCACAAATACATGATCAAATCCACGAACACGATACTTGCAATTGCTCAAATCCTTAACTCGAATATGCTAAAGATAGGTCCAAACTTCACCAATAATAATATATCAAAAAGGGCGACAAAATCATAAATACATAGCCGAATCGACGACTACGATACTTAAGATTGCTCAAATCCCTAATCTCAATAAATCAAAGATTTGGTTGGGTAAAGAATAATGAAGGGCATGGTAACATTTGGGATATAAATTGGTGTAAAAATAAAAATAAACAAAACAAATAAATTAAAATCCTAAGTGTGGTTAATCACTATCCCAACCATCCGATGAATAAGTCTCATATCATCGAATAACTCACGCTTTAACACTTGAAACACACGCTTTAGGTAGACACGAATTATACTCAACAAGATCTTAATCAAAGAATAAACCTTAATTGGCGTTCCCATAACTGCCAATTCCCATTCAATCCATAGATATAGTACAACAAATAGTGGCCATATGAACCACTTACATAACTTTACATCGTTGGTTTAAAAACAAACATCCAACTCTTTTTCTTTTTCTTTTTTCATTTTTTCAATTTTTTTTTTTTTTTTTTTTTTTTTTTTTTTTTTTTTTTTTTGAACTTTAGATGTGTAAAATTTCACCACATCACTATAATGATAATTCTGGATAATTTTTCCATACTTTTCATACTTCAGAAATAACGGTAATAGTGAAAGTAGTAAACACACGAAAAATAAACTAAAAAATATACAATATTTACTTTCACTCCAATTGCATTGTGCAATTTCCCGACCTAACCAAAGATAATGAATTACGCACGCGAACACAGGTAATGTAAGGAAACACACTTTGCCTATAGCAATTAACCAACCACGGATTCTAATCTACAGGGTAGGCTAAGGTGTAAGGGTGTAACGAAACATTTTAAACATAGGTGTAAGAAACAAAAGGAATGGCTCTGAGTGTTTTTCTAGGGGTATCTTACTCTAAAAATGAGAGTAACAAAAGGGTTTATACGGGGGTTAACTGACCAGTGTAGTTAGCTAATAACACATAACATATAAAGGCTATTTGGGTGTTATCCTAGAATTTTACCAATTTAGACAAGGCATTCCAATTATATAAATAATACTCATTATGGTGGTCTCGAATAGTATACAAGCCAAGTTCTAAAGTTTACAAGTCACCGGCACACTCATAGATTTGTGAATTTTGAAAAATCACAATTTTTTGAAAATAACGTCATGTGTGCAGCTATGCAACTTAGATCTTAAACAAAAACATGCTAAAAAAAAAAAAAAAAAATTAAGTTTGATATATTAAGCACATTTTAAGCATAATTTTTGAAAAAGTTTAGGACAAGTAATTGTTAAGTGTTCTAATTCTCCAATCCCCCCACTTAAGTTAAACAACGTCCTCGTTGTTTGTATAAAAGGTTAAAAACTGGAAAATAAAAGAATTAGAACAGAAAAACTCCCCTGAGATTTGCTCGGTATGATCCTCCATTTGTATTAGAGCAAAAATCAACTTCTTGTGGATTAGAACGTTAAAGCTTCATACTTGATGTATCCACAGGAAATCCAGGAAACTATAATACCACCAAAGCTTTAAAACACACCTAAGATAAGAAAGGTTCAAGCTTGCATAATACATTAGTAGTTAGATAAAAATAAAACTTAAAAATTAAAACTGAAAATCATCAGGTCAGTCGATGCGCCGTATCTTATTGAAGAAGATACGCCGTATCGAGCCTGGAATAAATACGGATCAGAATAAAGATGCGCCGCATCCTTAACCAGGGATGCGCCGCATTGAAAATAAACTGATAAATAGTTTTAAAGTCGGAAATAAAAAATGCAGAAAATTAAAATAAGATATGACCATTGCAGGAGATGCGTCGCATCTCAGGATGGAGATGCGCCGTATCTTCATGCGGGCCTGACTGACTCGACACAGAAAACAGAATAATAGAAGATAAATCCGGGTTGTCTCCCGGCCAGCACTTGTCTTTATTCCAGAGTCTTCAAGTTAGACTCACGTTCAGCTCATTATTCAGTCCTTGTCACGGTCCATCCTTCTTCCTTCATCCGAAAGATTTTCCCGTATATCTCTGCGACGTTTTCTTCCGTTCGACTTAATCTAGTATAACTCTTTGTCTTCACCGCAGTATATTCTTCATCAGGACCCAAAGAGTATTTGATGATTTTAAATTTTTCAGAAATAATCATGGGTGGCTCATTGTAAGGAATCCCAAGTAGTTGACACTTTCTTTTGGTGAACTCTTCCTCGTCTTTATCAACAAACTTAAAATAAGGATCCTTAATCAAATAATCATCTAGTTCTTCAATTAATGACTTATCGTCTTGAATCGCCTCCCACTCTCTTTCCAAATCATATTGTAACCGTCGACTAAGCTTCGTGAAATCATCAAATTGTTTATGCACCCATTCCCAGAAAGTAGTACCCGATGTTCCCTTAAGTCCTTTCAAGCGTTCAATTCTGCCCTTTTCTTGTAAAGCCTCCGCTTTTTGTGGGCAGTCTTCAACATTATCGTACCACTCATAATCTTCAAAGGTTACATCGTTTCCAACCCGTTTCATCCCAATTATACTTCCCCCATTACAGGTTCCGTCACTCTTATAATCACAGGTCGGCCAAACACTACTCCCATCCTTGAAAACGAAGGGTGTACAGGTGTGATTAATGTGCTCAAATTCCCATGGTTTATCCCAAACCCATGGTACTTGGTCATTCCATTCATAGTACCAGGTGTTTTTGAAATCGTCATAAGTCTTAAATCCTGGTAGATCTCCAGTAAGCACATCATCGTCGACTTGAAGAAGGTAGTTAAATTCCTTGAACTGCTTGCACAAGGGTGTCTCATAATCGAACACATCAATGTCAATTCTGAAAAGTTCTTCAATGCCCTCATTGATTGTTGAATAATGAAGTGACGACCCATAATCGCTTTCTACTTCTTCGTCTTCTCCTCTCATCCAATATACCCATAATGCATCCTTAGTAGCACGATCCATGCTCTTATGGTTATTAAACTTACTAGCCAACCATTCTGAAAAATCAACATCGTTAGGATCGTGGTTAACGTCAAAGCAAGCCTTTCCAATCATATTCTTTTTTATCTCCATGAACTCGTTAAATTGCTTCTTAAAACTCCGAGTCAACCATGAAGTCATAATCTCCTTGACTTCATTTGTAGGGGCAAATTCCGGACTACCATATTTGAGTTCTAGCCAATCATTGAGGGAGAGGTCTATCAATCTTACCAATCTGCCATGAAATAGTAACTCCGCCAAAGCATAATTCATGTCATTATCCAGATAGTTCTCATTTAATCCCCAGTACTGTTCGGAATAAGGCATGTAAGAGTTTTGGGTATTGCCTCCACCACAGCTTTCGTTGCTTGAATCCATGTATGCAAGATAGAATTTCCCATCATCTTCTTCTATAGTAGTCCAGTTCAATCCTTCGGCTTCAATGATAGGCCATAAGAGCGACAATTCTTCTCCAGTGTACCTCACAAATACATCATAAGAGAATACCTCTTTGTCAATGTTGCATAAACGCATGAATTCCTTAAAAGCAGCTTCAAGAGGAGTCTCCCAAGAGAATAAATCTGCATCGATCATGAGTACATTGAATGAATCTGAAAACAAGCATTCCTTAGCAAGATATCCGTTAACTGACATGTCTTCCATAGCAAAATCTGTCATCCAAGGTAAAATCATCAGTAGGATTTGTTCGCTAGAAGAGAAATTAATGAATATAGAAACGGATATATGAATACAAATGGCTGATATCTGCAGACGATGCGCCGTATCCAAAAAGTTGGATACGCCGTATCTTATAATCGTTAAAATTTAATCAGACTTTATCCAGAAAATAGATACGCCGCTTAGAATTTATGAATGCGCCGTATCAAATTAATTAATCAAAAATCGATATTTATTTAAAATTAAATACGTCGTATTAACGAAAGTTAATGCGCCGTATTTTCGTTACGTTTCAAAATACAAAATTTTTGATTCAGAAAGATGCGCCGTATCGACAGAGATCGATACGCCGTATCTGTTTAATAATTCGCAAACTGTTTTTAATTAAAATAATAGATGCGCCGTATCTGCAAAAGCAGATGCGTCGTATTACGTTAACGTTTAGAAAATTTTTTTTTTTATTAAAAACAGATACGCCGTATCTGCTAAAGCAGATGCGTCGTATTACTTTATCGCTTAGAAAAATTTTCTTATTAAAAACAGATACGCCGTATCTTGGGGAAAAGATGCGTCGTATCGAATTAATTAAACGCGTTGTATTTAAAAAAATTAAACGCAATACGCCGTATCTGAGAGATCAGATGCGCCGTATCGTTTGATTTAGCACAGTACAACGATAGCAGAACAGAAAAAATACGAAAAATAAAAACAAAAATTAAACACACAAACAAAAATAAACACACAAAAATAAAAGAAAACAATTAACACACAATACAACAAATATGCAAAATAATACAATGATGCAATTAATCTAATAAAAAGAAAAACCTAATTAAAATACTAATCAAATTAACAGATAATAACAATTCACTCCCCGGCAGTTTTAATGCCTAATCAAGTTTTAAATTTATATTTAGCCGACTTATCAATAACACACACACTTAACGAGCAGTGTACCCGGTCAGTATGAATATAATGGTAAGTAGAGTGTCGATCACTAAGAGTGGAACGTATTATCTCGTTATTCTAATCAGTATTTTAATATCCTAACGCAAGGGGGTTTCAGCCTGAGAGACTGGCACGATTTTGTTTGCAATTAAATAATAAAATAAACCAATAGGCACGAATCAGCAAGTAGCACACACGTACACAGATAAATACTCGAGACAATAAGAGGGCTGTCCTTATAATTAAGTAGATTGTCACTTGTTTTATTGATAGCTTTATATGAAGTGTATGTAGTTAATCCTTTCTCGTTGGTCCTAAGCTTATCGGCGAGTAAACCCTTAATGATGACTTATGTCTAAAAGTTATTCCTAAGTGATCAATTTAGTAATAACCGTGGGAGTGCAACCTTTCCGTTGCCACATTACACAAGCCACTAATAAACACAGAGGTGATCAATGCACTAATAAGTAGTAACCAAAGATATCAACATATAAACTTTAATCGATGGGAAAGCAATTTTAAGGGGAGTTGAAGTGAATGATAACATAACACAAGCCCATCAATCCTGATGAATTAAAGTTTGCTAACACAATAAAACAAAACTACTTAATGAATTAAACACATGCAGCACCTTCTTACAGCTCTTGTATCTTCGTTTGGTGTGTCTTGTGCTGCCTTCTTGACTGAATTCGTCCTAGGGTTCTGCTGCTTCGGTCTCTGTTTTAAAACTTTCGGAACTTGTAATTCGTCTGGTCTACGGGGTATTTATAGTTTCTGTCTGAGGTGAGATGCGGCGCATCTAGTAAGTAGATGCGGCGCATTGACTTAACTTCGCGTGGGGTCCAAGATTATAATATTCAGGAATATTCGTACACCGCCAGAAGATGCGGCGTAACTCCATGATTAGATGCGGCGCATGTCCTCTTGTATCTTGGATCGTATCTGGTGATATCTTGATAGAGATGCGGCGCATGTCATGAGTGAGATGCGGCGCATCTGGAGCAGATTTAACTTGATCTTGTCCATTTCAGTAGACTCTTCACTTTATGCATGCTTTGCTCCATAATCAGTCCAAAATCGCCAAGTTTCACCAAATGCTTGTTTTTACCTGAGAATTACAAAAGTAAACGATTAAGTATCAATCCTCATACATAATATAGTAAAACAAGTCAAATTAATAGGATAAATGATAGTAATAAAATGTACTTATTTGAGTTCATCAGACACCCAAATGGTTTCAAGAAATCTATCATAGGTTTCCTACCATGAAATAATTCATAAGGGGTCTTGTTATGAGGCTTCACTACCTTACTCCTATTTTGCACAAAGCAAGCAGTGTTAACTGCTTCAGCCCAAAAAGTAGTGGGTAATTTTGACTCTGACAACATTGTACTAGCAGCCTCAATTAATGTCCTATTCCTCCTCTCAGCCACACCATTTTGCTGAGGAGTTCTAGCCATACTAAACTGTCTTAAGATACCTTTTTCAACACAAAACTAATTCATCACATTATTCTTAAATTCAGTTCCATTGTCACATCTGATTATCTTAACTTTGTGATTAACTAGGTTTTGTACCCTTGTTATGAAAGCCTTAAGAATGCTAGATGTCTCATCTTTAGTTCCTAAGAAGAAAACCCAAGTAAATCTGCTAAAATCATCAGTGACCACTAAGCAATACATCTTTTTATTCAAGCTTTTCACAAAAGTTGGACCAAACAAATCCATATGTAACATATGCAAGGGCTCAGAAATAGAGTTCATCACTTTGGACTTACAAGAAGCTCTGTGTTGCTTTCCCATCTGACAAGCAACACAGGTTTCAGGATTTTCAAAATTTTTTGAAGGTAAACCTCTAACAAGGTTGCCCTTAACCAATTTATTTATTGTTTTGAAATTCAAATGGCCCAATCTTCTATGCCAAAGTTTGGATTCATCAATTGTGGCTTTGGCAAACAGACAAGTTAAATCTCTTTTGGGAAGAATGTTCTTTAAGTTGCACTAATTTATCATCAGGCAACTTGTAGTCAGGAGATAAGACAAGACACTCAGTGTCTGTAAAAAAAGAACAAAATTCTTTTTGTCACACATCTGTGAGACACTAAAAAGATTGAACTTAAGTCCATTGACCAAATACACTTTTTCAAAATCCAAGGTGCCTGTTCTAATAGTACCTTTCCCAACAATTTTACCTCCTTTGGGGTCATTCCCAAAGGCAACATAGCCACCATCCAAAGCTTCAAAATTTTCCAAGTTGCTTTGGTCTCCAGTCATATGTGAAGAGCATCCACTATCAAAAATGCATTTGTCCTTTAGCTCATCCTGTAGATTTCCCTGCACAAAAAGTAAGAGAATTAGTTTCTCTTTGTGACCCAAGCCATTACTAACTTGGATCTGCCTTGTGCATCAAAGTAATCAAATTTGTTGAAGTTCATTGATGCACTGCTGTGTTTGGTTTTAGGTTTCCAGACCCAGCAAGCTGAGGCCTTAACAGCATAGAAATGAGTGCCCACAACAGTATCAGTAACCACTTTTGGCTTAGCAGCAGAATGAGAAGTACTGCTGCTAGCTTTAGCAGTAGAATACTCTGTTTTCTTTGGAATGGGCCTTGGTGGTGCAACAGGAGAAATAGTCCTAGAAACACCATCTCTTAACAAAATTTCCCGAAGAACCATGTTTCTTTTGGGATGTGGGTGTCTCTTTCTAGAAAAGTTTCTATGGTTCACCCTAGTATGTTGGTTCCTAACAGGTTTTTGATCACTAGTTCTAATAGGTATTGAGTAGTAACAATCTTCTTGCAAGTGCTCAAAACTACCACAGCTGTGACATGCCTTCTTAACCAGTTCAAAGTCACTACCTAACTTGTGTGAGATCATTTGGTGCAAGTTTCTCTGGTTTCCTCTAGGCAAGTCACTAGTCTTCCTAGGATAATCTCTAGGTTTATCATCATACTCAGCCACTTTCCTAAAGATTCTACTTCCTAGCACAGGTTTTACAAATTCAACATTTTTAGCTTTAGATTCAGCTGTGTTAACCTGTGTGACTTTTGGTTCAACAGTCCTAAAAATTTCTCTCTTCTCAGTTTTGGGTGTTGAATCAGTCTCATCATCCTCACTATCTGACACCCAATCTTCAATGATCACTGTATCAGAATTCTTTTCTACCTTAGGTGCATTTGTTCTATCTGGTTTTTCATTACTTGACTCACCTACAGGTTTGGCTTCTACCTCAGTTAAGAATGATAATTCCTTTTTGGGAGGTGCAAAAGCAATTTTGACTGGGGGTGGTACTTCAGCATATCCTAAACCACTCCCTCTTCTAAGTATTTGACTTCCAATAGACTTGTTGATAAGATCAGTTGCTAGCTGTTGTTTTTCAACCAAAATGACGTGTTTTTCTTTTGCAGATAAGGCTATATCTCTAGCCTTCTCAGCCTCTTCTACTCTTTTATTAAGAACACTAATTTCAGCATTTTTCTTAATAATTTCAACTTCTAGACCATTAATCTTATCAACATACTCTACTTCATTTTGTTTAAGAAAGTCAAGCTTTGCTTCTACAGATTTTAGGCCATATTCATAACCTAAATTGTCAAGTTTTAACTTATCAACTTCCATTCTTAAACTTTCATTCTTAGATTTTAATTCCTCAATAGTATCTAGGCATGATTTAAAAGAACAAGATGACTCATTGGATACCTCAGAGTCTGAACCAGAGGATGAAGAAGCATAGGCCATTAGAGCAAAATTGTGTCCCTTCTTTTCTTCTTCAGCCATGAAAGCAGCATTTGGTCCATCCTCTACTTGATCACTCCAGTCATAGTCACCTAAGCCATCACATGAAACCAGAGCAGCAGTAGTCTTGGTTTCTTCAATTGGAACTATCCTTACAGGCTCTTTATTCTTCTTTGGTGCTCTATACTCCCTAGTAAAGTGTCCCTTTTTCTGACAATTATAGCACTCAATTTTTGACTTATCAAACCCCACATTGGTTTGTCTGTACTTGAGTGCTCTTCCAGTTTTCTTAAGAAATCTTCTTGCCCTCATAGTAAGCATGGCCATCTGCCACTTCAAGTCAATCTCTTTAAGATCATCAGGGTCTATCTGCTCCAGATCCTGATCAGTAACAGTTGTGCTTGTAGTGAGATCAGCCAAAAATGCACATATTGCTGCATCACTGATGTTATCAGTATTTGAACTAGCAGCAGAAACAAGTGCTCCAATAGCAGAAACAACATGAGCAACAGCAGAATGGTTGTCATGAGAGCTTCCAGATCCCTTATTGTTAGAAGACATAAAAGCAAGGTTGTTTGAACTAGAAGATGAGCTGGATGTACCTTTGACTTCAGATTCATATACCTTTAAGTTGTTGTACAAATCATCCAAAGTCATTGTTTCAAAGTCTGCCTTGTTCCTCCAGACCACTGTGTGAGTATTCCATTCAGATGGTAAGCTCCTCAAAAACTTGAGATTGATGTCTTCTTGAAGAATTCAGACCTTCATAAGTTGTAATTGACTTACCAACCTCTGAAGTCTATCATAGGTAGCATCAATATTTTCTGAACTTGAAGCAGTAAATGTTTCAAATTGATGCTTGAGCAGATTCTTCCTAGTCTTTTTGGTGGCCTCATTCCCACCTAATCTGAGTTCAACAGCATCCATCAATTCTTTAGCAGATTTAGTGTTACCAAAACTCAATTGGTATTCATTGGGAATACCCATCAACAACATATTGTGAGTTTTGATTTCCAGCTTCCTTTGTGCCTTCTCCTCATTAGTTTTAATAGGCACATCTTTACCATCAGCAGTCTTAGCAGGAAGAGTGTCTCCATTCTGAATGACTTCCCACATGGAGAAATCAAACATCTTCATGTATTGCTCAATCCTCATCTTCCAGAGTTCATATTCACCTGCCTTCAACATTGGTACCTTTGAAGCAGTCACCATATGAGTAGTATTGGAATCCATTGCTTATGAAGATGATGAATAGATCTGATTATACGAAATTCTTCTTGATAGCAGTCTCTAGATCACAAGCTCGGATACCACCAGTTGATCCCAGTTGAGCTTAATCGATCTTGTTAATTATCCTAGATGTAGATCTAGAACAATAAGTATAGAGACTGTTCTTTGAACAAGCTATTAATCACTATGCGGTATTTAGTAATTAATCTTAAGAAGAATTAACACACAATAATTCTCTCAACTATCACCTCAATATATTAAATACGGTTACTCAAAAGTAACAGGGTTACAATGAACCTTGAAGTGAATACAATATGTATGCTAACAAATCGTATTCTAGCCCTAACCCTAGATCCTCCTTTTATAGACTTAAGGAGTCCTAGTCGGTTACAAAACTTTCTATACAAGAATAATATCTATTCGTATCTTTACCATAATTATCTAACAAACTATACATATCTAATAAGCAGCAGAATCATTACTCTAGCAGCAGTATCTTCTTAGGCTAGCAGTAGAATGACACTTAGCTTATTTCACCATCCATCAGTTTTATTCTAGCAGCAGAATAAATACACTAGCAGCAGAATGATTTAGCCTAGCAGCAGAATCATACTTAGTGTATTTTCCTTAAGTTCCATGAGCAGCAGTATAACATACAAAGCAGCAGCATCTTCAAAGTAGCTGCAGCTTCTTTTAAACCCAACAGGAATTACGCCATTGTGCTCAGAATAATTTTTCCAATAAAAATGACTATTTATACACCTCGTTTCTCATACATAATAAAATAATCAAATCAAATCGTCGGTTGTGCCAGTACGTGTTGTGTACAAATTTCACGTTTCGCGAGATAACTCCACGTTTTATGGTCAAATGAGCTCGGAGAGGTTCGTAAATGGAAAACAGGGATAACCTCATATAAAAATATGTCAGGAAAATTACGGGTTGTCATAGACGGCGTCACACCTATAAAGTGACGCCATCACAAATGCAAATCTATATATATTTTCGTATGTTTTCCATTATTTGTGTGACATCTTGGAGAGATATCTTGGTGAAGGAATTTTCAGATCTTGTAAGGTTTTTTAGCCCCCAAACTCCATGTTTTAATTGAAGATAAGTTATTCCTCTTTAATCATTCAATATGTCTATGTGTTGTTTGATTATATGTGTATCTTCTCTTCTCTGTAACATGCTTGGCTAAATTATTTAGTGTTTTGCTTAGGATTGAATGAAACCTAGTTATTGATTATTGATTTTCGTCTCTTGTTTAATTAGTTGTATCACGTTAGGAGTAGGAAAACTGCTTTATCATTAGTATATTAGCTTGAACGTCTGACTAAAGGCTTCTTCACTAGAGTGCACTAGTTGTTTTTATTCATTGTATTATTGCGTTAATTGCGGATTGTTGACATTAAGAGTCCTAACGAGACTGAATAAGTGCGGATTGGTGACATTAGGATTTCTTAACGAGACCAGTATATACATAGAGTTATGGAAATTGGCACCACCCTATGACCAATATTATGAAATACAACACGCTAATTAAAACAAGGACGTGACAATTCGACTAATCAATAAGAGACAACTAGGGAGTAATAAGGTTCTAAGTAGACACCTTTAATTACCATACGAGTTCACCACTTTACTTTTCCACATAATTAGTATAATTTAGTTTTATTTTGTTTAATTAGTAGTTAAAAACAAAACTCTTCAAACCCCGAGGTTTTAATTTGCTTTCATTTAAATATAAAAATACTAAAAAGAATCATCCCTCACCTTTAGACCTAATTCATCATACACTTCGACCTTCCCAACATTATTACCCTATAGAACGATCAATCCTCCGTGTCTTGTCTATACTACACTACAACGGTTAGGTACACTGCCTAGGAGGATTGCAAAACTTAGTGGTTTTAAAAAAATTTGCATCAAGTTTTTGGCGCCGTTGTCTGGGAATAGTTTAGGTTTCGATTTCTATCTCGTTTAGGTTTACTCACTAGATTCCTATTAAGTGAGATTTTTCTTTTTATTCTCTTAGATTTCTCGTAGTCTATCTTTTCTTTGTTTCCCTTGTTCGTAACTCTTATCATTTTCCATCATGGTGGATGATAATATCTTTGACCATGAACCACTAAACCATGCACACCCACACCAAGAACAACCACAATGAGCATAACCAAATCAAGCACAACCAAATAACCGCGACCCACCAGACCCAACTCGAGCCTGAACTCTAGTTGAGTACTCCAAACCTAGCCACCAATGTTATCGAAACACCATTGAGCTTCCCTAAGAAGCCAATGAGTCTCCCTTGCTATCCGACACCATCCGGTTGGTGCAAAACGGATGTGCATTCCATGGACTTCTTTCAGAAGATCCAAATAAACATCTCAAGGATTTCCTTAAAATCGTTGATTCCTTTGACCTTGATGTTGGCACTCAGGAGACGACGCACTTGCGTCTCTTCCAATTCTCTCTACGTGATCAAGCTAGCAATTGGCTTGAGCGTCTACCCGCGGGATCCATCTCGACTTGGGTTGATCTTACTTCTCGTTTTCTCGCACAATTTTTCCTACCGGGGAGAACCACAAAATTAAGGAATGATATTTTGATGTTTGTTGGGTTTAAAGATGCTGCTGCTCAGAATAGATACAACTGCTCATGGTGCATAAAGGAAAATTACTCTAAGTGTCATACTACTGCTAGTGTATTCCATACTACTGTTAGTGTTGGAGATTCTAATGTTGCAAGAATACTACTGCCGGAGTAAAAGATACTGCTGTTAGAGTAGTGGATACTACTGCTTATGTGATAACTTGTATTAGTCGGTTAGATAAGTATAGAAAGGATTTTGTGTATATCCTATTTAATTAGATTTATACGATGTAATACTAATCTTGTAAAAGACTCCTTAGTCTATAAAAGGAGGTTCTAGGGTTAGAGTTTAGTACGTATCATTATTAGAGTCGAATCACTTCAAGGTTGTTAACCCTAATACTTTTGAGTATTCGTATATCTAATATATTGAAGTGTTTGTTGAGAATTCTACTATTTCATTCATTGTTCTTCTTAAGGTTAAACATTAAATTCCACATAGTGTCTAATATTGTTTCAAGTCAAGTCCGTTTCTATACTTGTTGTTTTAGATTCACATCTAAGATAACTAACAAGATCAATTGCTCATCTGGGATCAAAAATGTTCCAACAATGTCAAGGTGAAACTCTTTACGAAGCGTAGACTCGTTTCAAGGACTTTCTTCAAAAAGTATGATAACGCTCAGAATGAGCATGTTTTTAGACTTGTTTTCGTTACAATTGTGGATTATATTTGGTTATATTTATAGACTTTTGTTAGTTAATCATGAAAAAGTATGTATGGAAGTTAAAGTGTAGCCAAATACAGGAAAAGAACAAGAAACAATAAAGAATTGAAGAAGTTATGCACATATGAAGATTCCCGAGACTAGAGCAAAGTTGGAAACCACACAAGGATGAGATGATTCATACACACTAATGTTTCCAAGCCTTAATATCAAGAAAATATCAAGTTCTATTGAAGACTTAATTGCCACGATTGAGGATCAAGCATGCAACGAGCGAAAACAAGAAAAGATGGAAAATATGTGTGCAGAAGGCATCCAGCCGATCGGCTGGTGCCGGCAGCCGATTCGGCTGGAGGATGTTGGAAGAAAGCAGCCGATCGGCTGGACTTTATACCAATCGGCTGGATTGCACTGGTAGTTACAAAACTTCATTTAATGACAGATTTAAGTCCCATAATGATAGAACCCGATCATTTCCTGGTTATTTACTGTCTTAGGGTTAATTTTCTTGGAAAGTAAGTGTTCTATTTAGTATAAATTGGATCCTAGGCTTGATACATTAGTATGACAACCCCTTGAGTGATATACTTTCCACCAAATGTTAATATTCACTACTATCCTTGCCAAATAAGCTAAAAAAAGTCCTGTGAAAGTTCTAGAGAAGAGTGAAGTTGAATTAAAAGTGCTTAGTTCAAGTTTGGAGTTATTTGATGAGTGTGTAAATACTCATCATTTCTTTCACATTTGAGCTACAGAAACAGTCAAAAATACTTTAAAAAGTCTAAAAATGTATAAAAATATCATCTGACTGTGTTTTTATAAATTTCAGGGAAAAACAAACAATAAATGGCATAATTTGCATTTTAGTCCCTGAACTTTCATAATTTGGCAAATCTAGTCCCTAGAATCTAAAAAAATGGAATTTTATCATTCAAGGTCCCTAAAATAATCTTAATTGTCAAATTTGGTCCTTGAATGATTGTTTGAGCAAAAATTACAAAAAGGTCCCTCAACTTTGAAAAGTGTCAAAAATGGTCCCTAGGTTATTTAAAATGGAAAATTAATAATTAAAACCCTTGTACTATTTATCTTGGCAATATTGGTCCTTTGGAGTAACTTTGGAAAAATACAACATCAGCCCTTCACAAATCAGGAAATTACACTTTTGGTCCTTGTTGTATTTAAGCTACAAAATCCGGATCCTCAAAATTAAATAAAACCCAAAAATAAAACCAACCCAACCCAAAATAAAACTAAACCCAGCCCAGCCATAAAATCTTTGACCCGGCCCAATCCCAACTTAACTAAAACCCACCCAGTATTTAAATACTGGGTCAAACCCAGTCAACCCTCTTCCCTCTCACACAAAACCGCCAAACCACCATTAAAATCCGAAAAACCACCACACCTGTCCTCATCTTTCCACCTCACTCTCCAGGTGTCTAACCACTCTCTTCCACCTCCACATATCAACAAAAATCCTTAATTAACAAAACCTGCTCAAAACCCACTAGCAAGAATTTTCCCGCCAAATGCCACTTGGACGAATCTGATGAATTCTTGGAAATCAATGGCTCAGATGAAGTGGGATATGCTCAGAGATGTCGACAAGAAGATTAGAGACTATAAAGAACAGAGGAGAGAGTATGTAATAGTTATCTAGTGTAATTTTTAGTTATTTAGTGTCGAATTTAGTTAAATTAAATTTCTCAGTGTAATTTTAAGCTTCTAAATACTCTTTCTAGTAATTTCAAGTGTGTAAGAATCCTTTTCAATAATTAATTTCAGGTTTCATGTAAGAATTCAGTTTATGCATTTTTCTTAATTTCAAGAATCTTATGTATGTTGAATGTTGTTGTTAGTGTTGTTTCTGGACTTCATAGGGTCACATAAGCTCCCATATAGCTTATTTAAGCTATTAGTAACAATTAAAACAAGTTTAGTTATAAAAATTCAGAAATAAAACAAAAGTCAAAGAAAGTCAACAATTGATGATCATGGAGTTCATGGCTGGAGCAGGGTAAATATTGGATTGCCCTGGGTTAGTGAACCTGAGGAGGTTCTATAGGAGTGTTTCATTGGTCCTTGTTCTTTGTTTTTAGCTGGAAGCATCTTGTAAGCTCAAACCTCTTTAATATTGCATTTTACTGTGTAAGATAGTTTGGTGGTCAAATCTTTGTGTTTTCTAATCTCTGTGGTGTTGTTTAGTCATAATCTAGCTTAAATTAGTTACCTTGTTCACTGAATTGGCTTGTTGTTAAAATATCATCATAACAGTCAAAGGAGCATTTGATGTATTTCTGAGTTTTATGCTTATTTGGTTGTTGGTTAATGTTTCTTAAGTCTCATAATATGATAATTTAAGGTCTTGAATCAGTTGTATAGTTTAAAATTCAGAGTTGCTTTGAAAATCTTGTAAACCTGTCCTGATCAGGGGTGTTTGGATTAGCAAGATTGTTTGTGTTCTAGTTGTTGTTTGTTGTTAGTACTGGTCAAAGCAAGTTACATTAGGTTCTTATAGGTCAGTCAAAGCTTAAAAGTTAGTGTTCATTAGCTTAAAAGTCAAACATCATCTTTAATCTCATCTTAGTACTCAACTGTTAGGATTTTGATTTCCAAATCTCATCACACTAGTTCATAACTTGTTAATCTAGCTTAAAATCATCTTAATATATCCTAATATAACATAATTAGTAAGTAGTGATCATTCAAATCTCACCAAAGTCAAACCTTGTTCTTTTCTGCAAAAGTCAAAAGATCAGCAGAGACATGGTTTTTGGTTGCTGATCTAGCATTAAATAAGACCTCAATTAGTGTGTTATTGATAGGGCTTTTGTGTTTTTAAGATAATTCATAAGCTAAGCTAACTTTTGCCCCCCTAAGATTGCATCTCAGCAACTTATTTGAGTGCTTAATCTTGCCTGCAAGTTGGGCTATTTCCTGAGATTTCTGTGCTATAATCCATAGCAGTCAAGTGCTTAATCTGTTTAATCTCTTGTTGTTATTTGTGTTTTTTAGTTGATTTGTGGTTATATCATCATATTACCTTGTTCCTGAACTTTTGGCAACTTTATTTGCTTTTTAGCTTATTTTGTGCTTATAAGCCAACTGCTTATTAGCCCAAATCAACTCTCTGGGCTTATTAAATTTGTAATTTTAATTTTCCTAGCCTTTTAATATTAATATAGACTTAACTTAAATTTTTCAGATTTTTCCTAAGTTATTTTATATTTTTAATCATTTTAATTAGTTTTTAATAGTAATTAAATCATAAAAAATAGAAAAATAATCAGAAAAATATAAATCCAATTTTCATAATTTTCTTTTGTCATTTTTAATCTAGGAAAAATATAAAAATATTTTTAGGACTTAAGAAAACCAAAAATAGAAATAAAGTGATAGCTTCTATTTAATAGAATTTATCTTTTTAAATTTTAATTAAGTAATTTTCATTTTTATAATTTTCTTATCTTTTTATTACTTTAGAGTATTTATATAAAAATTTTCAGATTTTTATTTGATCTTTTAGTATTTATTAGAATTTTAATTAGTTTAAATCATTATTAAATAGTTTTTAATTAATAATAATTAATTAATAAGTCTAAAAAATAATTTTCTTTTTCCAAAAATTTTCTTTTATTATTAGGGTTGTAAAAATTTAAATTTCATATCCATAGGCTTTTAATTTCTTAAAACTCACTTTTTATTTTCGTTCGTTTACGTTTATTTAAATTTAAACGTACGCTTTTAGGGTTTTATACGTTTCTAGTTAACTTGTTGTTACATTATTGTTTATATAGCTTGGTTAAAGCTATTTTCTTATCTCATTAGTGTAATCAAAATCATAATCCCTTTTCTGTTCAATAACACTTGATCACGATCCGTTTTTAAACACAATTTCGCATCTCGCTGGGACTTAAACGACCCGGGGATAAAACTATACTCCTTGGATTATTGCATTGTGTCCTTGATAGTTTGAATTTGTTTGACCACATCCGTGGTTGATTTAAGTTGACTGTTCGGACCCGATCAAATTTTGGCGCCGCTGCCGGGGAGGTGTGCTGCGTGTTCTAAACGTTTTACAGTATCGTGTCTTTGAACCCCAATCTGTGAATATCTTTTTTCTCTTGTATATTTATCATATATAAAGCAAAACGCTTGTGAAGTTAACTCATTTAACGGATCAAGCACCAAAAATATCGTATTCTTATTCCCCATAAACCATATAAAAAACAAAAATATTTTCTTTTCTTTTCTATATATACTATCATAAAAAAAAATAAAAACATCAAGAATATTTTCCATTTTCTGTGTTAAATAATAATCAATAAATAAAAATTAACCATCGAGAACCAAGACTGAGCACTACCTAACTGGGGGTGCGGCCATAATAAGTTCCCAAACCTAAGATAAAAACTTGCCTTTGTATCACTTGCGAATATCGGCTCACCTTTAATTGATAAACAAACTCTAACGGAGGTTCTAGGATAGTCTGACATTAAATTGTCGGACTGAAAGAAGCGGGTTTTTAAGGAGCGTAACTGCCCACCTTTGCTTCTCCGCCACTCTGTGCGTTTGTCAGTTAGAGAGCTACCGTACGCCTGTTGATTATTGGTTTAAGTTCACTTGTGTTTTTTCTCGATCTTGATTTTTAATAGAAAATTTTTGTTCAAATAAAAATCCAAAAAGAATCTTCTTACCCTTTTCTGAGTTTCCTCCACTATAAAGGATTCTCAGACTCGTCTTAGTGCATGCGCACTCGTTCTTCTAGGTCATCAAGCCCTCTCCGTGAGCTTGGAAACATACCTCGAAGGCGCCGTAGACGTTCTGCTCCATCAGTCGTATCTGAGGAACGTACTGATCCTGTCGTCATGGCAGATTTGCCAATGAATGAGCTTCTCCAGGCACCCATCGAGGGTTATGGAGATGCCATTGTTGTTCCAGCTATTGTAGCTGAAAGTTTTGAGCTCAAAACCGGGTTACTGAATCTTGTAACCTCTAGCCAATTCTACGGTTTTGACAGGGATGATCCTCATGCTCACATTCGATGGTTTAACAAGATTACATCTACCATCAAATACAAAAACATCCCGTCTAGCTCAATCAAACTTCTTCTATTCCCATTTTCTCTCGAGGGACAAGCCCGGATATGGCTTGAAAAACAACCCCCTCGTTCAATTGAGACATGGGAGGACTTAGTTACAAAGTTTGTAAACGAATTTTTTCCACCGTCTAGAACGACAAGTCTTAAAAATGAAATCATCAAATTCACACAAAGATTTGATGAATCGTTTAGTGACGCATGGGATCGTTTCAAAGAATTGCTTCGTAAATGTCCTCATCATGGTTTTACCGAGTTGATGCAAATCGACACTTTCTATAATGGTGTGAGCCAATCAGACCAAGATTCTCTCAATGCCTCCTCAGGAGGTAACTTTTTGAGCAGAACTGTCAAAGAAGCTTTAGCAATTATTGAAAATAAGTCTAAGGTCCGTACTGCACGAACAAAGCCATATCATTCTCAGGCTAGTGCCGGTCCTTCTACTTCATCTCCCGTGAGTACTTCTAGCACCGATGCTAAGATTGACAAACTCACGGATGCTATTCAAGCTTTGGTTCTCTCAAGCCAAAAGAAAGTCACTTTCACACAAACTCCTTCACATGCTGAAGTGAAGAAAGTGGAAGTCTGTGTTACTTGTGGTGGCCCTCACGCATACTACGACTGTACTGCCACCGATGGTAGTCCTTTTGAAGTTAATGCTATAGCCGGTACTTCAAATCAGGGAGGTAATCAATACCGTCCTCAAATGGAACCATACAGAGCTAGCACCTACCAAGGACCACCCGGTTTTAATCAGAACCAGAATTTGCAAAACCGGAACCAAAATCAACCTCGAATGAACCAAGGTTATCAAAACCAAGGGAATTTCAATTCTGGACAAAATCAAGGTTTCCAACACCAAGGAAACTTTAACCGAAACAATTCCAATCAGGGAAATCATTTTCAAGGAAATGGTAATCCAGATCAAGGGAATTTTCAACATCAAGGTTATAATCAAAATAACCGAATGCAAAATTTCCCTAATCAACATCAAGCCATTCCAGCCCAACATCCATCATCTGATGAGTTGTTGAGGCAGTTCATGAAAGCTCAAGAGGACACAAACAGGTTGTTGGTCAGCCAGATCTCAGAGATTAAAAAATCTTTAAATGATCAACCTTCGGGCTCAGGAAAACTTCCGAGCAACACGATCGTCAACCCGAAGGGCGATGCTAAGGCGATCACAACCCGAAGTGGTGTTTCATATGAGGGACCCACTGTTTCCACTACCACCTCTTCTTCTTTCCCCAAGGTAGTGGGAAGTGAGCCTGAGGTGACTAAGGACCCG
Source organism: Artemisia tridentata subsp. tridentata (assembly GCA_021014915.2). NCBI lineage: Eukaryota > Viridiplantae > Streptophyta > Magnoliopsida > Asterales > Asteraceae > Artemisia > Artemisia tridentata. The sequence continues at coordinate 16,953,187 of CP139502.1, forward strand.
GTACTTCCTACTAATAACGGAGGTACCAACAATGTCCAACCTCAAATTGTCCCGAAACCCAAGACTAAACCTCAAGTTGTATTTGAACATCCTGAAACCCCGGTTGAAAACCCTAAATCCAAACCTTCTATTCCCTACCCATCACGTTTAAATGAGCAAAAGCTCCGCGAAAAAGCTAGTCAACAAATGGATAAATTCTTCAAGATTTTTCAAGAATTACACTTTGACATAAGCTTTGCGGATGCTATCATTCTAATGCCCAAGTTTGCATCCACAATCAAACACTTGTTAAGTAACAAGGAAAAACTGTTTGAAATGGCAAAGACTCCATTAAATGAGAACTGCTCAGCAGTTATCTTGAAAAAGCTTCCCGAGAAGCTTGGAGATCCTGGAAGGTTTTTTACTACCTTGTGTCTTTCCAGGAATGGTTGAATGCTATGCCTTGGCCGATCTTGGTGCAAGCATCAACCTGATGCCTAAATCAGTATGGAAGAAACTTTCTCTTCCTGAACTTACTCCTACCTGCATGACTCTTGAGCTTGCAGATCGTTCAATATCTCGTCCGCTTGGCATTGCTGAGGACGTATTTGTGAAAGTAGGAAAGTTCCATTTTCCAGCTGACTTTGTGGTTGTTGATTTCGATGCTGATCCTAGGGTTCCTCTCATTCTTGGAAGAGGATTCCTGAGAACGGGCCATGCTCTCATAGATGTATTTGAGCATGAAATCACATTACGTGTGGGTCATGAAGCTGTTACCTTTAACCTCGATCAAACTTCGAGGTACTCCTCAAATTATGATTCTGAATCGGTTAACCGAATCGATGTCATTGATATTGTTTCAGAGGAGTACTCTCAAGAGTTTCTTGGTTATTCTCATAATTCTGTGAGTGGGGATACCACCACATCTTCTTTACCTGGAATTTCCGACTCTTCCCCTTCTCTCACTCCGTTTGAGGGAGGTGATTTCAATTTGGAAGAGATCGATGATTTTCTCAAGTGTGATGCATTCCTAGAGGGAATTGATGACGCTGAGATTGATCTGGAGGGAGATATTCTTCTTCTTGAGACATTGTTAAATCAGGACAATTCTCCTCCACTCCCTCCCGTTGAACTTCATAATGAGGAAATTAGATCAGTTGAGAAAACTGATGAATTTCCTGAGGTCGAACTCAAAGACTTACTGCCTCATCTTGAGTACGCATTTTTGGAGGGTGATGATAAATTACCCGTCATTATTGCTAAAGATTTAAGTGATGAGGAAAAGACTGCTCTAATAAAGGTCTTAAAGTCACACAAGCAAGCCATTGCTTGGAAACTCTCCGACATAAAGGGTATTGACCCTGAATTTTGTACTCACAAGATTTTAATGGAGGATGACTTTAAACCAGCAGTCCAACATCAAAGAAGGGTGAATCCTAAAATCCACGATGTTATCAAACAAGAGGTTCTCAAACTTCTTGATGCAGGATTGATTTATCCCATCTCTGATAGTCCTTGGGTTAGTCCCATTCACTGTGTTCCAAAAAAGGGTGGCATGACTGTTGTCACGAATGATGAAAATGAGTTGATTCCAACTCGATTGGTTACGGGGTGGCGTGTTTGCATTGACTATCGAAAGTTAAATGATGCCCCCCGTAAAGACCATTTTCCTTTGCCCTTTATGGATTAGATGCTTGAGAGATTAGCAGGGAACGAGTACTATTGTTTCCTTGATGGTTTCTCGGGTTACTTTCAAATTCCCATTGATCCACAAGATCAAGAAAAGACTACCTTCACATGCCCTTATGGAACCTTTGCTTATAAACGTATGCCTTTCGGCTTATGTAATGCTCCAGGCACGTTCCAGAGGTGTATGATGGCTATATTTACCGACATGATCGGTAAAACAATGGAGGTCTTTATGGATGACTTCTCGGTCATTGGGGATTCGTTCCAAGCATGTCTCTCCAATTTAGAAAACATGTTGAAAAGGTGTAAAGACACCAATCTTTGTCTAAATTGGGAGAAGAGTCATTTTATGGTCAGAGAGGGCATTGTCCTCGGCCATAAGATATCAAAGAACGGGATTGAGGTTGACAAAGCTAAAGTTGATGTCATTGGTAAATTACCTCATCCCACTACCGTCAAAGGTATTAGGAGTTTTCTGGGTCATGCCGGTTTCTATCGTAGATTCATACAAGATTTTTCTAAAATCGCCCGGCCTATGACTCATCTCCTTGAAAAGGATGCTCCTTTTATCTTCTCACCCGAGTGCATCAAAGCTTTTGAAATACTAAAGAAAAAGCTTACTGAGGCACCCATTCTAGTTGCCCCGACTGGGATTTTCCCTTTGAGCTCATGTGCGATGCAAGTGATTTTGCTATCGGTGCAGTCCTGGGGCAACGAAAAGCCAAACATTTTCAGCCTATCCACTACGCAAGTAAAACAATGACTGAAGCTCAAACTCATTACACCACTACAGAAAAAGAATTGTTAGCTGTGGTGTATGCCTTTGAGAAGTTTCGGCCATATTTGATCTTGACAAAATGTGTAGTGTATACGGATCACTCGGCTCTCAAATATCTCTTTGCAAAACAAGATGCAAAGCCGAGATTACTCCGTTGGGTTCTCCTCCTGCAAGAATTTGATATCATTATACGTGATAAAAAAGGAGCTGAGAACCTAGCTGCTGATCATTTATCCCGATTAGAAAACCCACACCAAGATGTTTTCGAGAAAAGGGAAATAAATGAAACATTTCCTCTCGAGACACTCAATGCGGTTACTTTTCGAGGAGATTCTACTACCCCATGGTTTGCTGACTTCGCAAATTACCATGCGGGTAACTTCATAGTGAAAGGGATGTCAACCCAGCAGAAGAATAAATTCTTCAAAGATGTGAAACATTACTTCTGGGACGACCCCTACTTATTCAAAATCTGTGCGGATCAAGTCATCCGACGGTGTGTTTACGGACAGGAAGCTATTGACATTCTCAAAGCTTGCCATGCTGGACCCACGGGGGGCCATCATAGTCCAAACTACACCGCCAAAAAGGTGTTTGATTCCGGGTTTTATTGGCCCACAATCTATAAGGATGCTCAAGATCTCATCAAAACTTGTGAAGCTTGTCAGCGTCACGGAAATATTTCACAACGAAATGAAATGCCACAAAATGCAATTCAAGTCTGTGAAATCTTTGATGTCTGGGGCATTGACTTTATGGGGCCATTTCCATCATCTCGAGGAAACAAATACATTCTCGTGGCTGTTGACTATTTGTCAAAATGGGTTGAAGCAAAAGCTTTACCCACTAATGATGCCCGAGTTGTTGTAAAATTCCTTAAAGCTCTTTTTGCCCGTTTTGGAACCCCACGTGCTATAATCAGTGATCGTGGTACGCATTTCTGTAATGACAAATTTGACAAAGTCATGCAAAAGTATGGTGTAACTCACCGTCTTTCTACTGCGTATCACCCACAAACAAGTGGGCAAGTTGAAGTTTCAAATTGGGGGATTAAAAGAATCTTAGAAAGGACTGTAGGAGAAAATCGTGCATCCTGGTCGGATAAATTGGATGATGCACTATGGGCCTTTCGTATAGCTTACAAAACACCCATCGGGTGTACACCTTACAAGCTTGTGTACGGAAAGGCATGTCATCTACCGATCGAATTAGAGCACAAAGCCTACTGGGCCTTGAAACATGCAAACTTTGACCTTCAAACTGCGGGTGATCACCGAAAAGTTCAAATGAATGAATTAAATGAACTGCGTGATCAATCTTACGAGAACTCTTTAATTTATAAAGAAAAGACAAAAAAGATTCATGACTCAAAAATCAAGAACCGCGTTTTCAACGTTGGTGATCGAGTCCTTCTTTTCAATTCAAGATTGAAGATTTTCTCGGGAAAACTCAAATCCCGTTGGTCTGGTCCATTCACTGTTACAAAAGTTTATCCATATGGTACCGTTGAGTTATCTCAAAATGACGGACCAAATTTCAAAGTGAATGGTCATCGGTTAAAACACTACTTTGGAGAGGACATACCATTTATGGTTGTCCCGGATCTTCAAACTTTCCCCATGAACCAATGAATGCGGGGATCGAGTCAAGCTAGTGACTCGGTGATCAAAAACATTAGCAAAACATGGGTTCTCACCCGTGTCTCTGTTTTCTTTCTCTTTTCTACCACCTAGTGTGGGGGAGATGGTCTCTTCCACTTAATTCCCCGTAGACTTTTAAATTGCTTTTTCTCCCGGGCTGTTCAGGAACACTTTGTTACAGTTAACCGTTCACAAGCGGTTAGCTTGCGTGATAAACCTGATTGTTCGGGAGGAATCAACTTAAATTCGGGGTCGAGTCAAGCTAGTGACTCGGTGAACAAAAACATTAGCCCGCACCATATGGGTTTTCACCCATATTTCTGACTTCTTTCTATTTTCTACCACCCTAAGTGTGGGGGAGATGCCCCACAGGTTGTATATATGTATATAAGTTCTCAAGTTAAAAAAAAAAAAAAAAAAAAAGAGGGAATTTGCATGCCTTAACGGCTTAAATGCAAATTAAATAAAAATAAAATAAATATGTATATAAAAATAATGGCTATTCAGTATTTCCCTTTTACGTTCTAAGTATTGGTTTAACAGCCGGTTCTTTGAATATTGAGGGCAATATTCAGTTCTAAGTGTGGGGGGGAAATTCTAGCGAATTTTATCAAATGTATCATCTAGCACCCCCATTTTAGCCAAAATTTTAAAATTTTTTCTCACTTAGAACTCAGAAAATGGTTATCAGTCCGCCATGTCTAACCCACATAAGGATTGGCTAATCCAGGAGCAAACGGCTCTTGGTAAAGATATATCAAATCCGTTTATGGCTTGCAATTTGCCAAAAATTGTATGGTTCTCGACTCACCATATCTTTAATTAGTGAAGAGTTGGCTAGCCCGCAAGGTTATGGCTTGTGGTAAAGGCTTTGGAATACCATAATTGGTAATCAGCTCACCAAAGATAATAGTTGTAATTTATCTAAGAGCTGGCTAGTCCAGAAGCAAACGGCTTCTGGTAAAGACAAATCAAAACCGTTTACAGCTGGTGATTTGCTCAAAATCACATGGTTATCAGTGTACCATAGTTCTTACTTGAACTGAAACATTTGGCTACTCCAGAGGTGATGGCTTCTGGTAAAGAGATAAATCCATTAAATCTTCATAAAAGATTGCTAGGGACTAGCAATAGTTTAGTGTGGGGGATTGATGAGTGTGTAAATACTCATCATTTCTTTCACATTTGAGCTACAGAAACAGTCAAAAATACTTTAAAAAGTCTAAAAATGTATAAAAATATCATCTGACTGTGTTTTTATAAATTTCAGGGAAAAACAAACAATAAATGGCATAATTTGCATTTTAGTCCCTGAACTTTCATAATTTGGCAAATCTAGTCCCTAGAATCTAAAAAAATGGAATTTTATCATTCAAGGTCCCTAAAATAATCTTAATTGTCAAATTTGGTCCTTGAATGATTGTTTGAGCAAAAATTACAAAAAGGTCCCTCAACTTTGAAAAGTGTCAAAAATGGTCCCTGGGTTATTTAAAATGGAAAATTAATAATTAAAACCCTTGTACTATTTATCTTGGCAATATTGGTCCTTTGGAGTAACTTTGGAAAAATACAACATCAGCCCTTCACAAATCAGGAAATTACACTTTTGGTCCTTGTTGTATTTAAGCTACAAAATCCGGATCCTCAAAATTAAATAAAACCCAAAAATAAAACCAACCCAACCCAAAATAAAACTAAACCCAGCCCAGCCATAAAATCTTTGACCCGGCCCAATCCCAACTTAACTAAAACCCACCCAGTATTTAAATACTGGGTCAAACCCAGTCAACCCTCTTCCCTCTCACACAAAACCGCCAAACCACCATTAAAATCCGGAAAACCACCACACCTGTCCTCATCTTTCCACCTCACTCTCCAGGTGTCTAACCACTCTCTTCCACCTCCACATATCAACAAAAATCCTTAATTAACAAAACCTGCTCAAAACCCACTAGCAAGAATTTTCCCGCCAAATGCCACTTGGACGAATCTGATGAATTCTTGGAAATCAATGGCTCAGATGAAGTGGGATATGCTCAGAGATGTCGACAAGAAGATTAGAGACTATAAAGAACAGAGGAGAGAGTATGTAATAGTTATCTAGTGTAATTTTTAGTTATTTAGTGTCGAATTTAGTTAAATTAAATTTCTCAGTGTAATTTTAAGCTTCTAAATACTCTTTCTAGTAATTTCAAGTGTGTAAGAATCCTTTTCAATAATTAATTTCAGGTTTCATGTAAGAATTCAGTTTATGCATTTTTCTTAATTTCAAGAATCTTATGTATGTTGAATGTTGTTGTTAGTGTTGTTTCTGGACTTCATAGGGTCACATAAGCTCCCATATAGCTTATTTAAGCTATTAGTAACAATTAAAACAAGTTTAGTTATAAAAATTCAGAAATAAAACAAAAGTCAAAGAAAGTCAACAATTGATGATCATGGAGTTCATGGCTGGAGCAGGGTAAATATTGGATTGCCCTGGGTTAGTGAACCTGAGGAGGTTCTATAGGAGTGTTTCATTGGTCCTTGTTCTTTGTTTTTAGCTGGAAGCATCTTGTAAGCTCAAACCTCTTTAATATTGCATTTTACTGTGTAAGATAGTTTGGTGGTCAAATCTTTGTGTTTTCTAATCTCTGTGGTGTTGTTTAGTCATAATCTAGCTTAAATTAGTTACCTTGTTCACTGAATTGGCTTGTTGTTAAAATATCATCATAACAGTCAAAGGAGCATTTGATGTATTTCTGAGTTTTATGCTTATTTGGTTGTTGGTTAATGTTTCTTAAGTCTCATAATATGATAATTTAAGGTCTTGAATCAGTTGTATAGTTTAAAATTCAGAGTTGCTTTGAAAATCTTGTAAACCTGTCCTGATCAGGGGTGTTTGGATTAGCAAGATTGTTTGTGTTCTAGTTGTTGTTTGTTGTTAGTACTGGTCAAAGCAAGTTACATTAGGTTCTTATAGGTCAGTCAAAGCTTAAAAGTTAGTGTTCATTAGCTTAAAAGTCAAACATCATCTTTAATCTCATCTTAGTACTCAACTGTTAGGATTTTGATTTCCAAATCTCATCACACTAGTTCATAACTTGTTAATCTAGCTTAAAATCATCTTAATATATCCTAATATAACATAATTAGTAAGTAGTGATCATTCAAATCTCACCAAAGTCAAACCTTGTTCTTTTCTGCAAAAGTCAAAAGATCAGCAGAGACATGGTTTTTGGTTGCTGATCTAGCATTAAATTGGACTTCAATTAGTGTGTTATTGATAGGGCTTTTGTGTTTTTAAGATAATTCATAAGCTAAGCTAACTTTTGCCCCCCTAAGATTGCATCTCAGCAACTTATTTGAGTGCTTAATCTTGCCTGCAAGTTGGGCTATTTCCTGAGATTTCTGTGCTATAATCCATAGCAGTCAAGTGCTTAATCTGTTTAATCTCTTGTTTTTATTTGTGTTTTTTAGTTGATTTGTGGTTATATCATCATATTACCTTGTTCCTGAACTTTTGGCAACTTTATTTGCTTTTTAGCTTATTTTGTGCTTATAAGCCAACTGCTTATTAGCCCAAATCAACTCTCTGGGCTTATTAAATTTGTAATTTTAATTTTCCTAGCCTTTTAATATTAATCTAGACTTAACTTAAATTTTTCAGATTTTTCCTAAGTTATTTTATATTTTTAATCATTTTAATTAGTTTTTAATAGTAATTAAATCATAAAAAATAGAAAAATAATCAGAAAAATATAAATCCAATTTTCATAATTTTATTTTGTCATTTTTAATCTAGGAAAAATATAAAAATATTTTTAGGACTTAAGAAAACCAAAAATAGAAATAAAGTGATAGCTTCTATTTAATAGAATTTATCTTTTTAAATTTTAATTAAGTAATTTTCATTTTTATAATTTTCTTATCTTTTTATTACTTTAGAGTATTTATATAAAAATTTTCAGATTTTTATTTGATCTTTTAGTATTTATTAGAATTTTAATTAGTTTAAATCATTATTAAATAGTTTTTAATTAATAATAATTAATTAATAAGTCTAAAAAATAATTTTCTTTTTCCAAAAATTTTCTTTTATTATTAGGGTTGTAAAAATATAAATTTCATATCCATAGGCTTTTAATTTCTTAAAACTCACTTTTTATTTTCGTTCGTTTACGTTTATTTAAATTTAAACGTACGCTTTTAGGGTTTTATACGTTTCTAGTTAACTTGTTGTTACATTATTGTTTATATAGCTTGGTTAAAGCTATTTTCTTATCTCATTAGTGTAATCAAAATCATAATCCCTTTTCTGTTCAATAACACTTGATCACGATCCGTTTTTAAACACAATTTCGCATCTCGCTGGGACTTAAACGACCCGGGGATAAAACTATACTCCTTGGATTATTGCATTGTGTCCTTGATAGTTTGACTTTGTTTGACCACATCCGTGGTTGATTTAAGTTGACTGTTCAGAGCCAATCATTATTTTCGAGTCATCTTAGACAATTGGAGGATTGTGGTTGCTATAGTTCCACAATTCTAGTTCTTATAATCGAAGGATAGGTATATCTTGTGATTCTTTATAATGAATTACTGTTTTGATGATTATGTTATTGAGTTTGATTGTTACTTGTGTTTGGAAATGAATTACGATATGGATTAGTTTGTTTTATACTTGTTTGGAAAAATGTAAAACTTATTATGAGTGTTTGAATATTCATGTATGCATGGAAACCATGATTCATCTTGTAAGTTTGTTTGAGTAGTAATTTGTTTTGCTTAACTAATTGATAATACATAAAATGATTTAAAGGTCGAAAGGATTTCTTCTTATGTTTTATTCCAAAAAGTTAGTGCACGAATTAGTATGTTTTGTGATATTGACACTTATCACATGAATTTGTTAAAATAAACTTGTAATGATTCAAACACGAGTATAGGTCGAAAGGACTCGTAGTAACAAGTAGGATAAATCATATTTCCACCAAATGAAACTAAATAGATTTTGATACATCGTATTCATAGGTCGAAAGGGTTCACCATATGTTTTAAGGTCTAAATCGAATTTCATGATACACACCATAATTGTAATTTCGTTTACTTGAGATTTGGGCATCATTTGCTAATCTAAATTACTCAAACACTCTAAATGAGAATTAATAATTTCCACACAAGTATATGTTTTTATTGATTGATTGATTGAATTGAGTTTGCTATTGAATTTTCGATATATCGGATTGACACCCCTTTTTATAAATGCTTGCTATTTAAAACTACATAAAAACAAATCCCTTGGGATGATCTTGACTTACCCACCTTTATTATAATCACACGAGTATACTTGCTCGTATGTATTAATAAGATAATCGGTAAAATCATGTTTTTATAAATTTTTAAACCTGTACACATCGACACAAAAAAAGTTTTTGGCGCCACTGCCGGGTATTTGATAATCTTTGTGTAGTTTGTTGGGTCAAAAAGATTTGAAGATACATAACATGAAGAATTAAACATGAAGGACTTAAAGTGACAAGAAGGGAAACTACAAAAAGATAGAGCTTTTAGAAGATTCTTAGAAGATATGCTTAAAATAGTTTCCTTATTGTATTGGGAATGTTTTCCTTTGTAAACCCTAGATGTCTCTAGTATATAAAGAGACATAGGGGCGTTGATATTATTTAGGTCTAGACAAGATGTAGTCGACTAAAGGTGTATGTGTTCTAGGCATTTAAGTCTTGTAAAAATGCCTAGGGTTTATGGTTTTCGCCTCAAGGGTCATTGATCCCTGTTAGATTAGTAACAGTTCTACTATTGATCAAGTAGAAAGAATAGAGCAGTATATTCAGATGGTTGATTATTTTATATGGGAGGTCATAGAGACTGGAAATTCTTTACCTAAAACAGAAACTTCTGTTGATGGTGTTGTGATTACCTTGCCTATTAAAACTCCTGAAGACAAGGCACAAAAAAGACTGGAAGTTAAGGCAAGAAGCACTCTCATGATGGGCATTCCTAATGACCATCAGTTGACTTTCAATCACATCAAAGATGCTAAATTGTTGTTAGAAGCAATTGAGAAAAGGTTTGGAGGGAATGCTACTACCAAGAAGATCAGGAAGAACCTTTTGAAGCAACAATATGAGAATTTTGCTGCTCCAAGTTCTGAGAATCTTGATCAGACCTTTGACAGGCTTCAGAAACTTATTAGTCAACTAGCACTTGTAGAAGTCCCAATTCCTCAAGAAGATATAAATCAAAAGTTTCTGAGAAGCTTGTCACCAGAGTGGAATACACATACTGTGGTATGGAGAAACAAGGCTGATCTTGATACAATGAGTTTAGATGATCTGTATAACAATCTTAAAGTTTATGAACCTGAAGTCAAAGGGTCATCTAGCTCATCCTCAATCACACAAAACTTAGATTTTTTGTCCTCCTCTAATAACAGTTCTGGTAGTACTAATGAAGCAGTTAATACTGCTCATGGAGTTAGTACTGCTGGCATACAAGTTAATGTTTCTGGGTCTACAACCCTTGATAACTTGAGTGATGTTGTTATCTATGCTTTCTTAGCTGTTCAATCTACTAGTCCTCAGATTATGCATGAAGATTTGGAACAGATTCATCCAGATGATCTTGAAGAGATGGACTTGAAGTGGCAGATGGCAATGTTGACAATGAGGGCAAGGAGATTCTTGAAGAAGACTGGAAGAAACCTCAAGGTCAATGGGCAGGATAACATGGGTTTTTATAAATCCAAGATTGAATGCTACAACTGTCACAGGAAGGGACATTTTGCAAGGGAATGCAGGGCACCAAGGAGCCAAGACTACAAGAATGAAGAGAGCTCAAGGAAAGCTGTGTCTGTGGAACTTAAGACTTTTATAGCTTTGGTGTCTTGTGATGGTTTAGGAGGATAAGACTGGAGTGATCAAGCAGCTAAAGGACCAAACTTTGCACTTATGGCTTACTCTTCTTCATCAAGTTCTGATTCTGAGGTATCTAATAATTTTGGTTGTTCTTATAAATCTTGTTTAGATACTATTGAGGAACTTAAGCTAGGAATGAAAAACTAATAGAAGAAGCAAGGATGCTAAAGTTAGATAATTTAGGCTATAAAGTAGGCTTAAAATCTGTTGAGGAAAGACTTGAATTTTTTAAACAGAATGAGTCAGAGTATGTAGAGAAAGTTAATGTTCTTGAAGGTAAGCTTTATGTTAAAGAGAATGTCATTATAAAACTTACTAAAAGGTTAGAAAGGCTCAAAAAGAAAAAGATGCAGCTTATCAGGAAAAAGAAAAACATCAAGTTAAGGTAAATAAGCTTGAATTTGCATCTGAAAGTGTAAATAAGACAATTGAGTGTCAACTTATGAGGAGAGGTAGTGGTATAGGTTATAATGAAGTTCCTCCCTTAATAACAGGAAAGTATGTGCCTCCTATACCTGAATTGTCTTGATTAGTTGAGTCTAATGCTAAGCCTTTAGGAGAAAATAGTAAGTCTAATGAGGAGAAACCGAAGGTTGAAAAGACATATTCTGATGCACCTATCATTGAAGATTGGGTGTCTGATGATGATGAGGAACAGGTGAAGACTACACGTAAGGTTGAAAGTATAACAGTTAAACCTAGTGTGGAACAAGTTAAGTTTGTCAAACCTAGCTTTGATAAAAAGTTGCCTTGGAAAACTGTAGATTTCAATGAGCAACCTAGGGAGTACACTAACAGGACTAGAGGTAACAAGAGGAATTAGAATAACATGATGTCACAAAGATTAGGCAGTGACTTTGTGATGTTTAACAAGGCTTGTTATCACTGTGGTAGTTTTGAGCATTTAAGGGAAAATTGTTCTTACTTTCAAAAGCCTGTTTGGAACTATGCTAGGAGGGTGAATCATCAAAGTTTTTCTAAAAATACTCACCCACATGCTAAAAGAAACATGGTTCCAACAGCAGTACAAATGAGATCTGGTTTAGTATCAGTTAATACTGTCAAGCAAAATGCTAGATCAGTTAGTACTGCTAACTCAAAAAGAACAATGAATGGTGCTAAACAATTGTCTAACTTTTCAAATAAAGCACATTCAACTGTAAAAAGGCCCATTCAAAAGAATACAACAATTAGTGCTGCTAAGGCAAAAGCAGTAGTTTCTACTGCTAAGCCAAAAGCAATAACTGATACTGTTTTGGGAAATCATTTTTATGCTGTTAAGGCCTCAGCTTGTTGGGTCTGGAAACCAAAAGTTAAAGTTTTAAATCATGTTTCCAGACACAGCAGTGCATCCATAGTTTTAAAGAGGTATGATTATGTTGATGCACAAGGCAGATCCAAGTCAGTATTGGCTTGGGTCCCCAAAATGAACTAATTTTCTTACTTTATGTACAGGGAAATCCACAGGTGGAATTAGAAGATAAAGGAATATTTGACAGTGGATGCTCAAGGCACATGACTGTAAACATGTCCTATCTTACAGAGTTTGAAGCAATTAATGGAGGATATGTTGCTTTTGGGAGTAATGCCAAAGGAGGGAAAATCACAGGAAAAGGTACAATAAAAAGATCTTAAGTTTAATCTCTTTATTGTCTCACAAATATGTGACAAAAAAATAGTGTTCTTTTTACTGACACTGAAAATTTTGTCTTATCACCTAACTTTAAGTTGACTGATGAAAGTCATGTTGTTGGGAATTATCACAAGACAAGACTTAATATGAAGAACAGACTTAAGTCTGCTGGGTTACGTAGTTAAGTCTGTTAGTGTATTTATGTAATAGTTAAGTCTGCCTATGCATTGTTAAGTCTGCTAGTCAGTATTACTTAGTTAAGTCTGGTATAGTCTAGTTAAGTCAGTTTGACTTTATTGGTTAAGTCTGTTTATGATTTATAGGAAAGTTTGTTAGCTATAAGTTAGGAAAGGATACGTAGTTATCTTAATAGAAGATACGTATATCCTTCTACACGTTTTGTATCTAGGGTTTCCTTAGTGTATAAAAGGAACCCTAAGGCTCAAGAGTTGATGACACACATGCGTATTGATTGAAAAAGTTAGTAATATACGAAGTTAGTTATTGAATTGTGTTCTTCATTGTTCATTGTTAAGATTCCGCATTAGCAATAAACAATCTGTTAGAGTTTCTCACTTAGATCAATTTGAATTTATTCAAGTTGTCTAACAAGTAACAAGGCTACTTGGATCCATAACGTGTGGACCTACAAGTGGTATCAGAGCCTGTAGAGAGACTCTGAGTTCGAAGAAACACAAAAACCACAAACACAAATCACTCAAACAAACCCTGCACGATGTCTGACAAAGTTGATGAATTCTCAAACCATGTCAGTGATAATGAATCAATCCATGAAGAAGAAAAACCAGAAGCTGGCACATCCAACAACAAACCATATCTGCAACAACCACCATATCCAACATTAAACTCCCAATCTTGAAGAAGGATGAGTATGACATATGGGCTATGGAGATGGAACACTATCTGGAATATAGTGACAACGAGGTCTGGAAGGTCATACAGAATGGGAATTCGAAGAAAAGGATTTCAGTTGGTAAAGATGGAGTTGTTAGGGTTCTTCCACCAGTGTCTGCCTCAGAAATTCATGCAGTGGAAAAGGAGAGAAAAGCTAAAAACCTTTTGTTGATGGCAATTACCAAGGAGCACTTGAGAAGGTTTCATGGCATGGATGATGCCAAGGAAATTTGGGAGGCTATCAAGAAAAGATTTGGAGGGAATGTAAATTCCAAGAAAATGCAGAAGGCTGTTCTTAAACAGCAATTTGAGGCATTCAGTGTATCCAGTTCTGAGGGGTTGGAAAAAGGTTATGACAGGTTTCAACAACTTCTATCACAATTGGAGGTTCATGGTGCTGCTGTGTCTGAAGAAGATGCAAACCACAAGTTTCTCAGATCACTACCACCAGAATGGTCAAATGTGACAATGACCATGAGGATGAAGGATGAAGTTGACACCATGACAACTGATGACCTGTATAACAATCTTCGGGTTTTTGAACAGGAAATCCAAGGAAAAGCATCTTCAAGTTCTACCAATGTTGCCTTTGTTTCTCAAAACAAGGGCAACACTAACAAGGTTAAGTCTGGCGGTTTTAATTCTGGTGGCTTTAGTTCTGGTGTTTATGCTGCTTCATCAAGTAATACAAGAGAAAGAGAAGTTCCAGTTGGATTTGCTGATGAAGTGATTTATTCTCTTTTTGCCAAGAATTTAGAAGAACCAGATCCTGTTAGTGATGACCTTGATCAGATTGATGATGTTGATGTTGATGAGATGGATATTAAGTGGTAGATTGCTATGATTGCCCTTAGAATGAAGAAGTTTTACAAGCAGACTGGGAGGAACATAAGGTATGATGGGAAGACAACGTTTGGGTTCAATAAGAAGAATGTAGAGTGCTTCAGGTGTCACAAGAAGGGCCATTTTGCTAAGGAATGCATGTCTAAGATGACTGTTGATGGGAAAAAGATAAAGGATTCTAACTCTCAGGAAGATGATAAGCTGGAGAAGAACCAGATGAGCATGTTGACTTTGGAAGCTGGAACAGTTAACTAGGGAGAGCAATCAGAAGAGGAACTAGAACCAAACCATGCTTTTATGGCCATTGGTTCCAGTACTGAGGTATCTTTGTGTTCCAAAACTTGCATTAAGTCATATAATACTCTTAAAGCTTTGTGTGATGAACAATTAAAACAAATAGGTGACCAGGAGGCACAAATAATTGCTTATACTAATGCTGTCAAAACTTTAGAAGCACAAATAGTCACCTATCAAAAACAACAAGCTTCTTTAAATGAAAAACTCACCTTTCAGGCTAATGAAATATATGAAAAGGATGAAAAACTTAAGAGATATAGAAGAATTGGCATGAAAGCAGTAAAAGAAAAAGAAGAATTGAAAAAGAGAGTAGACAAATGGAACCATTCTGCTAAATGTCAGGATAAGTTAATAGCATCTGGTATGAGCTCTACAAGTAAAATTGGCTTAGGTTATGAGATTAAGTCAGATAGTGAAGTTCTAAGCTATGAGGAAGAGATGGACAGATCTGTTTTCAAATGTAGAAAAGAAGATTCTGTTGGTAGACCAGTTTACAATAGGTTCATTAAAACTAATGATTTTAAAGGGGTGCCACCTCCATTAAGTGGAGATTACACTCCTTTACAAAAGAAAGACCTTGATGATTCTTTGTTTGTATATGGTAAAAAGGGTCCTATATATCCTGAAACAGACAAATCAGATGACAAATCAAGTGAATATTCTACCTGTCAAACTAATGACAGTGAAGGATCCACAAGAGATGTCTCTGAGAAGTCTGAATCAGAATCAGAGAGTGAACCAAAAGAAGTTTCTAAGTCAAAATCTGTCAAGCATAGTGAACCTGTTGTGACTACACCCAAATCTGATACAAATAAACCTAGTTGTGATACTCACATAAAATCTCCTAGGAAGTCTGTCAAAAGTCAAGAGTCACCAAAATCTGATAGGATGAGAAGAGAGTACAAGAGAAACTACAATTTTGGTCCTAAAAGATGCTTTGTGTGTGGTAGTCTAAGTCATCTAATTAAGGACTGTGATTTTCATGAGAAAAGGATGAAAAGAGAGGCTGAACTTAGGAAGCAGAAGAGTGTTAATACTGGCCATATGAACGTTAAACCAGTTTGGAATAGTGCAAGCAGAATTAATCATGCTAACCAATTTGCTCCTAGACCGGCACAATTTAATTCTGATAGATCAAATATTAATTCTGGTTGGTCAAATATTAATGCTGCTAGGTCTAGTGTTAATTCTGGTTGGTCATCTGTTAATTCTGTTAGACCAAATTTTAATTCTGGTAGACCAAATGTTAGTTCTGTTGGTCAAAATTTTAATTCTGTGAGGCCAAATGTTAATTCTGGGTATGTTAATGTTGTTAGACCCAGACAACCAGTGAATAGACCACAGGTGAACTCATATAATCAAAGAAATACTTTTTAAAAATCTCATTCACCTGTGAGAAGACCTTTTGATAAGAATACAGCACAAACTTCAAGCTCAAATGCTGTAAGGGAAAATGGGGAATCTGCTGTTAAGACCTCAGCATGTTGGTCTTGGGATCCTTTTAAGAATGAGCTTACCTACCAATCCAAGAACAATAGTGGATCATGCTCATACAAGACATATAAATACATTGATCCACAAGGCAGACCCAAGCCTTCAGAGGCCTGGGTCCTTAAGAGAGACTAATCTCTTTTATTTATGTGCAGGATCATCTACTATGGAACATGGAAGACAGAGGAATATTTGATAGTGGGTGCTCTGGGCACATGACTGGTAACAAGAATCATCTGAAGGATTTTCAGGAATTCAAAGGAGGTTCTGTTACCTTTGGAGGTAGTAAAGGTCAGATAACTGGTAAAGGTAGAATTGTTGTAGGCAATTTAGAATTTGACAATGTATCTTTTGTAAAAGAAATAGGGCAGTTTAACCTTTTCTCAATATCACAAATCTGTGATAAGCAGCATAAGGTGCTTTTTAGTGAAACTGAATGTTTTGTATTGACTTCGGACTTTAAGATGCCTGATGAAAGTCAGATCCTTCTTAAAGTTCCTAGACAATACAACATGTACAGTTTTGATATGAGGCAACCTGATCCTACAAAAGGTTTTGCCTGTTTGCTTGCAAAAGCCACATTGGATGAATCTAAATTGTGGCATAGAAGGTTAGGTCATGTTAACTTTAAGAACATTAATAAACTTGTGAAGAATAACCTAGTTAGAGGATTGCCTTCAAAAGTTTTTAAGAATGACCATACCTGTGTAGCTTGTAATAAGGGCAAACAACATAGGGCATCTTGTAAGGCTAAGTTAGATAGGTTTGTTACTGAGCCTTTGCATACCTTACATATGGATCTGTTTGGCCCTACATCTATACAAATTATTAACCATGCTAGCTACTGCCTTGTCATCACTGATGATTGTACTAGATTATGTTGGGTTTTCTTTATATCTAGGAAAGATGAAACTACTCCATTAATTCAAACTTTCATTAGGCAGATAGAAAACCAACTTAATAAAAAGGTTAAAATCATTAGGTCAGACAATGGTACAGAATTTAAGAATAGGAGTATGATTGAGTTTTGTGGTAATAAAGGAATCAAGCAACAATATAGCAATGCTAGAACTCCACAACAGAATGGAGTTGCCGAGAGAGTGAACATGACCCTGATTGAGGCAGCTAGGATGATGCTAGCAGACTCACTCCTACCCACAACCTTTTGGGTTGAAGCATTAGCAACTGCTTGCTACATATTCATTAGGGTTAGAGTGACCAAGCTTCAGAATAAAACACCTTATGAGCTTATATTTGGCCATAAACCAGTTGTTAGCTATATAAGGCCTTTTGGGTGCCATGTGACCATTCTTGATACACTCAGTGTGCTTGGAAAATTTGAAGGAAAGTCTGATGAGGGGTTTCTTGTTGGGTATTCACTGAATAGTAAGGCCTTTAGGGTTTACAATTTAGTGACTAAGAGGGTTGAAGAGAATTTACATGTTAATTTTCTTGAGGAAAAACCCAATGTACAGGGAATAGGTTATAGATGGATGTTTGATATAGATTATTTAACTGACTCTATGAACTATATTCCTGTCTCTAAGGAGAACCAAGCTAACCCTGATGCAGGTTCCATAGAAGTAACTAACCATGCAGGTACCCAAGTTACTTCTGATGCAAGCAATGCTGAGCAAGACAAGGAATTTGAGGAGCTTATTGTGATTCCTACCACAGAAGTCAAACATGTTGCAGCTGATGAAAGAACAAAGAAATCTTCTACAACAAGGAAGGAGACTGTGAACAAGCCTCAAGCAAAAGAAAAGAAGGCTTCTCCTACTAAAGTGTCAGAAGATATTTCATCTTTCAGAGAAGAAGTGAATGCATTGGCTGACAAACACGTTGGGAAGAAGGATACCAACATTAACTTGGTTAATTCTGGTAGTGGATTCATTAATTCTGCTACCAGTATTAACTTAGTTAATTCTGGTAATGATGCTGTTAATTCTGCTAAGCCTAATTCTACTCCAAATGCTGATATTGATTATTCTGAGATGCCAGAACTTGAGTTCTTTGATAATCCAAGTGAAGGAATTTTTGATGGGGCTTCTTATGATGAAGAAGGGGTAATCACTGACTTCAACAACTTACCCACAGAAGTGGATGTAAGTCCAGCTCCAACACTCAGAATTCACAACATTCATCCTAAAAGTCAGATAATTGGTGATCCTAAATCAGCTGTTCAAACCAGAAGTAAAGTGCAAAAACTTCCTGAATCTCATGCACTTATCAGTCTTATCAAGAAGCAGCAAAGGGTCAACCACAAGGACCAACAAAATTGTCTGTTTGCTTGTTTCCTTTCTCAAAAGGAACCCACCAAGGTCTCTGCAGTTTAAATTGCAAAAAGTTTGGGTTCTGGTAGATCTACCTAATGGGGCTAAAGTTATAGGCACAAAGTGGGTCTTCAGAAACAAAAGGGATGAAAGAGGAGTGGTTGTTAGGAACAAGGCAAGATTAGTAGCACAAGGGTACAGACAGGAGGAGGGAATAGACTATGATGAGGTTTTTGCTCCTGTAGCCAGAATTGAGGCTATCAGGTTATTTTTAGCCTATGCATCTGATGTGTCGTTGTATAGGTGATTATTCCTTATCAAGTTTTACATTTATATTTTGCCGACTTAACCTATAACAACACTAACGGGCAGTGTACCCGATCAATGTAGCTTAGTTGGTAAGTAGGTTGTCGATCACTAAGAGTGAGATTTCTAATATACTAATTCTAGAGGTATTCGACTCTCCTAAACTAACGCAAAGGGGGGTTCAGCCTGAGAGACTGGCACGAGTTTGGTTTTATTCTAACTAAACTAAGATAAACAAACAATAGAAAATACCAAAGATATGAAGAGTGTGTTAACCAAGTTTCATATATGATTAAGTTTTAATAAGTTCTAAGACCTGCAGTGATTGGTGCTCAAGACTAGGCGCGGTCCATCCTACCTCTTGTACCTAGAGTCTAGATTCCATTGGAATCCGCATAAAGCTGCTTAATAATTGTGTTTATGTTTAAATAGCTTGTCACTTGTTTTATTGCTAGTTTTATATGAAGTGTATGTAATTAATCCTTTCTCGTTGGCTCTAATCTTATCGGCGAGAAATCCCTTAATGATTACTTATGTCTAAAAGTTATATTTAACTGATCAGGTTAGCTATAACCGTGGGAGCCACATTCTCTTCCGTAGTCAAATGCGCAGGCCACTAATAAACACAGAGGTTATCAATGCACTAATAAGTAGTAACCAAAGACATCAACATATAAACTTTAATTGATGGGAAAGCAATATTAAAGGGAGTGCAATCTTTCCGTTGTCACATTACACAAGCCACCAATCCTGATAAATTAAAGCTTACTATTACAATAAAACAAACTACTAACATAAATAATTAAAACGAAGACTTAGCAATCAATCAAATTAGAAACACATCAAAATATCAAATAATAATAAACATGGCCTAACACATAAGGGTGTTAGCCCATAATCTCTATAACAAAGTGCATAAACATAATCATAATTAATAGAGTATTAAGCATAATGAATACGTTACAATGATTAGAGACACTCGTCAAGGATAATTAGGTCTTCTAGGGTGATCTTCTGCTGTTTGGAGGGGTTGTGATCGTCTAGGAGTGACCCTAAGGGTTCCCAAAGATGCCCAAATTCGTTAATGAGTTCGGTATTTATAGATTCTAAAATCTGGGTCGATACGGCGCATCTATAGAGTTAGATGCGCCGCATCTATAAGTAAACGTAGCCTCCAAGTCTGAAACTGACCCAATACGGCGCATCTAAATACCAGATGCGCCTCATCTCCCAATACGGCGCATCTAAGGACCAGATGCGCCGCATCTCCTTCAGATAAAGGTAGATCTCCTTTTTCTCTTTCCGTGGCCGCTTGAATCACCTAAAACGGAGTCCGGATGAAGATTTTATGGCCAAAATACGAAAGCATCTTCAAGTGTCGACTTGTAATCTTGACTTCTTCATTAAGCTTCTAATATTCACTTGATCTCTTGAATTCTTGGTAAGGATTGTATATGGCCGATACGGCGCATCGGATTGGTCCGATGCAGCGTATCAAGGTAACTTCGCGTGGGGTCCAGGATTATAATATTTGCGAATATTCTTCAATATCTTGGATATCTGGTGAAGTCTTGAGATTGATACGCCGCATATCAGGAGCTTCATGCGGCGCATCTGGAGTAAAACAAGTTGGTTCTTCTCGTTAACCAAGGTTTCATATGCGGCGCATGGGATAAATCCATGCGGCGCATTCTTCAAAGTCAGGCAATGGTCCTTAATCTCTTCAATTCAGTAGACTTTTCCAATCTTGCTTGTTTTGCTCCATTTTTAGTCCAAAATCGCTTAGTTTCACCAAATGCTTATTTTTACCTGAGAATTACAAAAGTAAGCAATTAAGTATCAATTCTCATATATAATATAATAAAACAAGTCAAATACATAGGATAAATGATGGTAATAAAATGTACTTATTTGAGTTCATTAGCATCATATATGGGGTTCATAGTCTATCAGATGGATGTCAAGAGTGCCTTTCTGTACGGTACCATAGAAGAAGAGGTGTATGTACACCAACCTCCTAGCTTTGTTGATCCTGCTCATCCCAACAAGGTGTACAAAGTCATCAAAGCATTGTATGGTCTCCATCAAACTCCCAGGGATTGGTATGCAACACTCTCCAAGTTTCTTGAACAGCATGGGTACAAGAGAGGCGTGATAGACAAGACCTTATTCATCAAAAGGGACAAGAAGGATATCATTCTGGGCCAAGTCTATGTGGATGATATCATTTTTGGCTCAACTAAAAGGTCTTGGTGTGAGGAGTTTGAAGGATAAATGAAAGGCAGGTTTGAAATGAGCTCAATGGATGAGCTCACATTTTTCCTTGGGCTGCAAGTGAAGCAAAAAGAAGATGGCATCTTCATTTCTCAAGACAAATATGTTGCTGAGATCTTGAAGAAGTTTGATTTTACAAATGTGAAGACTGCAGTCACTCCCATAGAGAACAAGGTGCCATTGACAAAGGATAAAGATGATGCTGATGTGGATGTGCACCTCTATAGATCAATGATAGGTTCTCTAATGTATCTAACAGCCTCTAGGCCAGATATTATGTATGCTGTGTGTGTTTGTTCTCATTTTCAGGTTACTCCCAAGACTTCACATCTTCATGCTGTGAAGAGAATCTTTAGGTATCTAAAGGACAAACCTAATTTGGGCCTTTGGTATCCTAAAGAGTCATCTTTTGACCTGGAAGCCTACTCAGATAGTGACTATACTGGAGCAAGCCTCGATAGGAAATCCACAACAGGAGGTTGTCAATTCCTTGGAAGAAGATTGATTTCCTTGCAATACAAGAAGCAGACTATTGTGGCTAGATCAACTACAGAAGCTGAGTATGTAGCAGCTGCCAATTGCTGTGGACAAGTCTTGTGGATTCAGAATCAAATGCTAGATTATGGTTTGAACTTTATGAACACTGTAATTCACATAGATAATGAGAGCACTATCTGTATATTTAAGAACCCTGTGTACCACTCTAAAACTAAGCATACAAAGATAAGGCATCACTTCATTAGGGATTGCTTTAAAAAAGAAACTAATTAGGGTGGATAAAATACACACAGACTTAAATGTGGCAGACCTATTAACCAAAGCCTTTGATGGACCTAGGTTTAATTACTTAGTGGTTAATATTGGTATGATGAACCCATAGCTAAAATTAAGGGGAGGTTAAATGTATAGTTTGTATAATAACCAGTACTAAGTAGTTAATTCTGATTAGTAGTTAATTCTGATAAATTTTTAATTCTGGTAGCCTTAGAAGTTAATTCTTGTAGTAGAGTTAATTCTGGTAGTTTATGTTTTTAATTCTGATTGTAAAATTGGTTGTTTGTATGTTATTCTTGGTGTTGGAACTAACTTTTGCAGAAAATACATGGATTGGTGATGATCAGAAGCCTTGCTATTGCTTTTTATGTATGTTTGTCTGATTCTTTGGTTAAGTCTGGTGATTCATTGGTTAAGTCTGGTTGACCACTTTTAAGTCTGGTAGTGTTAAACTGTAAAAATATTTTTTTTACCGTTAGGTCTAGTCGTACATTTAATTATTTTCCAATTTAAATATTACCGTTGATATTTTTTTGGAAAACGAAGTATATATGGATGAGATTTAATTACTGTTTCATCTCTATCCATTATCTACTTCTAATTTTAAACTCTTAAATTTCGGCCAAGATTACTCTGTTTTTTTAACCGCCGGTATAAACCCTAAAGCCAATCAGTCAACCAGAACTTACACAATCTCTTATCATGGCTTCTCTAAAGTTTTGTGACAAGCACAAACAGGTTGGTTTCTTGAAGAAACCAAACAAAAGTGAAGGTTTTGAGCAGATTGTGGATTTCTTGAGAGGTTCTTCTATTCGGTACGCTTTAACTCATAATCCTACAATCTATGCTTCCCTAGTTAAGCAGTTTTGGGGGTCTGTTACCTCTGAAACTCTTGCTGATGGGACACCACAGTTAAGGGCAACAATAGATACCCATGACTTCTTTGTCACTGAAGCATCCATAAGGAGTAGTCTTCAAATGGATGATGCTTCAGGAGATTATATATTGCCCAATGATGAACTTTTAGAGGGTATGAGAACCATAGGCTATCCCACTGATGGTACTTTTACCTTTTGGAAAAGTTTTTCTCACCACAGTGGAAGTTTTTACTTCATCATTTGCTCCATTGCCTAAGTCCCAAGAGTGGAGGATGGGATCAGTTTGGAAGCAATATTGCTTCTGCATTGGTCTGTCTTTCACTTGGAAAGACTTTTAATTTTTCAAAACTTATTTTTGATGGCATGGTAGCAAATGTCAACAGCAAACATCCATTTTTAATGTACCCTCGATTTCTGCAAATGATTTTGAATTTTGAGACTGAAAATAAAATGCAGACTTATGAAAGTGTGGCTTTTAAAGATAAAATCTTTGCTGATATGAAAAGGGGTTTTTCTGGGGCACATTGGCCACTTTTGCCTGTTATGCTTTCTAGTACAACTAACATTGCAGGAACATCTACTGCTGCACAAGTTGAGCCAACCAATGAGGAGCAAACTCAGGAAGCTCAAAGATCCCCTACACCACAACCAAGGTCACCAACACCACAACCACCATCACATACACCTACACCTTCACCTCCACAACAAACCCATATTCCAAGTCCTATTCAGGAGGAGGAATCCAACCCAATGACTGTGGAAACTCTTCTAAAGCTGGTTCCCACCTTAGTTGATAGAATAACAGCATTGGAGAAGGCCAATAATGCTAATAGTGAGGCTATTCTAACTTTGGTCAAGAGGGTTAAAAGAATGGAAAAAGTAATGAAAGACAAGGGGGTTGATTTTGATGCTCAAGAGGGTGAGGATGAAAATTCTTCCAAACAGGGGAGGAATTTGGATGAGGAACAGATTTTTAAAACACCAGCTCAGGATAAACCAACTGAAGAAGAAGATATAAGTCCTGAAGGAAGGGAAGCAGCAGAAACCTTAGCACAATCTTTGAGCAAGATTCAACAAGAAAGGAAGAAAAGAAGGCCAAAAAGGAAGTTGATAATTGATGAAGAGATTGAATCTGATGAAGAAATGGTTAAGTCTGCTGAGGGTGTTAAGTCTGTTAGTATTGAGAAGAATAAGTCTGGTGGGATTAAGTCTGGTGAAGTTAATTCTGGTGTTAATACTGGTGATGCAGTTAAGTCTGGTCAGGAAAAGTCTGCTGAGCATGTTAGTTCGTTGAAGAGTCTGTTGGCAAGCAAAGGGAAGGAAAACAAGTTCTAATTGAAACTCCTAAACCCAAGAAGTCAAAGAAACAACAAAGAGAAGAGGAAGCATCTCTAGCTGAGATTGCTAGGATACAAGCAGAAGAACAGGCTGAGATAGAAAAGGAGGAAGAACAAAAAAGGCAAGATGAGATGCTTGCAAGAAAGTTATCAGAAGAACATACTGATGATCCTCTGATACAAATGATTCAAAATGATGATGAGCTAAGAGCAAAGTTGGAGGAGCTCAAAGAGATTAAAGGATTGGCAACAAAGGAGAAAGCAAAAGAACTAGCAGAATTCATGAATGCTAGAAGGGTTTCAGAAACTTTGGGGGATTTCATGTCAAAGATAAAACAAACTCAGAAGAAAACCAAGGTTCCCAAGAAAATGTCTAAGGCAGAACAGATACATGCTATGAAGGTATATCTGAAGAATATGATGCACTCAACTTTTGCTAAGATGAAAGGAAGATCATATGAAGATATTCTACAAATGTATCAAAGGGGTTATGAAAGAGATCAAGGGTACAGACCCATTGACTATGAAGATTCTTTGAGAAGAAGTTTCAAGAGACAGTAAGTGTCTGAGAAAGAAAGGGTGTCAGAAGTTGAAAAGGAATCTGAGGCTAAGAAGGTATCTGAGGATATTAAGGAAGAAACAGAAGCTAAGAAGCCAATCATAACTTGGACTAGAAGAAAAAGTATAGCAAGAAAGAGTAAATCCAAGAAGGTAGTACAGGAAGAAGAATAAGAAGAAGAAGAACCTTCATCTGAAGGATTTACTATGGGATCCATCCCTGAAAGCACAACCAAACCAGCCAAAATTGCTAAGTATCAAATAACTAAAACTGGATTGAGTGTTGCATATCAGATTATTAGGGAAGATTATACAGAAGTGGTATATGTTAATTTCCCAGGATTGCTAAATGATGTAAGTAGGGAAGATCTCAGGGAATTATACAAGTTGGTAAATATTAGACATGGAAGCAATACACCTAAAGAAGAGTTTGAGAGGGTACTTTGGGGAGATCTGAAGGTTATGTTTGAGCCACCTTCAAGAACAGATGAAATTTGGAAATTGCCATACCAACAAGAAGTTGTTAGATGGAGATATTTTCACAGATGTCAGGTACATTGCTTATCATTGCAGAGTGCTCATATCTACATGTTGGCAGAGGTGGAGTATCCTTTACCACCTAGGGTCTGCAAAGAAATGTTGGAAAAGAAATTGTTTGCAGATGAGAAAGATGAGGGATATGAGAAGCTTTTGGATTTGATTAAGGAACAATCTTTAAAGGAACCATATTGGGGTGTTTAAAGGGTTTGAAAGAATTTTCAAGTTGTTAAGTGAGACTAAAGGAACTTCTCACTTGGTGAAGGTGCATAGCACTGACACAACAAATGGTTATCAGTCCACCATGTCTAACCCACATAAGGACTGGCTAATCCAGAGCAAACGGCTATGGTAAAGATATTTCAAATCCGTTAATGGTTGACAATTTACCAAAAATTGTATGGTAATCAACTCACCATATCTGAGATAGTGAAGAGTTGGCTAGCCCACAAGATTATGGCTTGTGGTAAAGGCTGTGGAAATCCATAATTGGTAATCAATTCACCAAGGTGAGGTACATTCCAACAAAGAATTGGCTAGTCCAAAAGCAAACGGCTTTTGGTAAAGACAAAACAAATCCGTTGATAGTTGATGATTTACTAAAAATCATATGGTTATCAATGTACCATGGTCTTACACACCAAAACATTGGCTACTCCAGTAGTTAATGGCTATCTGGTAAAGAGACATCAAATCCATTAATTTTCAATGATTCACCTCTCACAGGAGTTAACACACCTGGAAGTGATGAGAATAGTATGAAACTTAAAAGAATTGATGTACATGTAGTCATGGTTGCTGTGAAGATCAGATGGTGTCAAGTTTGATGATAAAAGTTGTTGCACAAGATCAGATTTGATGATTTGAAGAGTTAAAAGATCAAGATAATTCCAAGAGTTCAAGATTCAATCCTCAGAAGCTTATTCAGAAGGAACTTGAAGTTCATGAAGCATGAAGATCAAGTTAGGGGAGGATTGTTGGGAATTATCACAAGACAAGACTTAATATGAAGAACAGACTTAAGTCTGCTGGGTTACAAAGTTAAGTCTGTTAGTGTATTTATGTAATAGTTAAGTCTGGTAGGCAGATTACTTAGTTAAGTCTGGTATAGTCTAGTTAAGTCTTTTTGACTTTATTAGTAAGTCTGTTTATGAAAGATAGGAAAGTTTGTTAGCTATAAGTTAGGAAAGGATACGTAGTTTTCTTAATAGAAGATACGTATATCCTTCTACACGTTTTGTATCTAGGGTTTCCTTAGTGTATAAAAGGAACCCTAAGGCTCAAGAGTTGTATATATGACACACACATGCGTATTGATTGAAAAAGTTAGTAATATACGAAGTTAGTTATTGAATTGTGTTCTTCATTATTCATTGTTAAGATTCCGCATTAACAATAAACATTCTGTTAGAGTTTCTCACTTAGATCAATTTGAATTTGTTCAAGTTGTCTAACAAGTAACAAGGTTACTTGGATCCATAACGTGTGGACCTACACATGTTTTGCTTAAAGTTCCTGGAACAGACAACATATACAGTGTTGATTTAAAAAATATGGTTCCCAAAGGAGGTTTGACTTGTCTCTTTGCAAAGGCCACATCTGATGAATCTAAGCTTTGGCATAGAAGGCTTGGACATTTAAATTTCAAAACAATGAATAAATTGGTTAAGGGAAACCTTGTAAGAGGGTTACTTTCAAAAGTTTTTGAAAATACTGAAATCTCTTTTGCTTATCAGAAGGGAAAACAACACAGAGCTTCTTGTAAGTCCAAAGAAGTGAACTCTATAAGTCAGACTTTACATATGTTGCACATGGATTTATTTGGACCAACATTTGTAAAAAGTTTAATGAAAATGATGTATTGCCTAGTTGTCACAGATGATTATAGTAGGTTTACTTGGGTTTTCTTTTTAGCAGCTATGGATGAAACCAATAGCATTCTTAAGGCTTTCATAACCAAGATAGAAAACCTAGTTAACAATAAGGTTAAAGTGATAAGATGTGACAATGGAACTGAGTTTAAGAATAGGGATATGAACCAGTTTTGTGAGATGAAAGGTATTGAGAGACAGTATAGTATAGCTAGAACTCCTCAACAAAATGGAGTTGCTGAGAGGAGGAATAGGACACTTATTGAGGCTGCTCGAACAATGTTAGCTGATTCTAAATTACATACTACTTTTTGGGCTGAAGCAGTTAATATTTCTTGTTATATGCAGAATAGAAGTAAAGTAGTTAAGCCTCACAACAAGACCCCTTATGAACTTTTACATGGTAGAAAACCATTGCTAAATTTCTTAAGACCATTTGGGTGTCCTGTTACTATCTTGAATACCATAGATCACTTAGGCAAGTTTGATGGCAAGGCTGACGAAGGATTCTTTGTTGGATACTCAATGAATAGCAAAGCTTTTAGAGTGTTCAATAGTAGGATCAGGAAAGTGGAAGAGAACTTGCATGTTAAGTTTAGTGAGAGTACACCTAATGTTGCAAGAAGTGGAGCAAACTGGTTGTTTGATAATGATTCACTAACCAAGACTATGAATTATGAGCCAGTTGTTACAGGTACAGAGTCTAACAATTTTGTAGGTACAAAAGCAAGTAATGATGCAGGTCAAGCTGGTAAGGAGACAAGACCTGGCAAAGATTATATTTTGCTGCCTATTTGGATTGCTGATCCACCTTTCTCAACCCAAGAGTCAAAGAGTTCACAAGAAGATGATCTTGCTGAAGATCCAAAAGATGATAAAGAAGATGGTGTACAATCTTTTGATGATGATAAAGTGGTTAATGAAGAAAAGCAGACTGATGAACAAGAAAAGGATGATGTATCAGATAATGTTGTCAATGAAGAAATTAACACTAGCAGTACTAACTCTGTTAATACTGCTAAGCCAAGTGTTAATGTTGCTGACAAGGAAGGCATATCTTTTGATGATAATGACTATCCAGATGATCCAAACATGCCTCCATTGGAAGAAATATATCCTGATACTGATGATGATGTACTTGGTGCAGAGGCTAACTTAACCAATATGGAAGATGTAGTTCCTGTCAGTCCTATTCCAACTACAATAATTCACAAGAATCATCGTAAGGAACAAATCATTGGAGAGCCAAAATCTGCTGTTCAAACAAGAAAAATGATAAAGTATTTAAAGTAACAAAGTTTCTTTGCTAGATCCGTTCATCAAAGAAACAGTCACAAAGACCTTCGAAACTGTTTGTTTGCTTGTTTTCTATCGCAAATAGAACCCAAGAATTCACATAAAGCATTACAGGATCCAAGCTGGGTGGAAGCTATGCAAGAAGAGCTTCTATAATTCAAGCTTCAAAAAGTTTGGACACTGGTAGATTTGCCTAATGGGAAGAGGGCAATTAGTACTCAATGGGTTTTCAGATGCAAAAAGGATGAAAGATGCATTGTGATTAGAAACAAGGCAAGGTTAGTAGCTCAGGGATACACTCAAGAAGAAGGAATTGATTATGATGAAGTATTTGCTCCACTTGCAAGAATTGAAGCTATAAGGTTATTCTTAGCTTATGCTTCATACAAAGACTTTGTAGTGTATCAAATGCATGTGAAAAGTGCTTTTCTATATGGTACAATTAAAGAAGAAGTTTATGTCTCACAACCACCTGGTTTTGAAAATCCTAATTTTCCTGACAAGGTTTACAAGGTGGAGAAGGCACTATATGGTTTATATCAAGCTCCCAGAGCTTGGTATGACACATTTTCAAAATATCAGTTGGACAATGGTTTTTGTAGAGGGAAGATTTATAAAACTTTGTTTATCATAAGGCACAAAGATGATATTTTGTTAGTTCAAGTTTATGTTGATATTATCTTTGGATCAACAAACAAAGTTTTATGTGTTGAATTTGAAAAGCTAATGCATGAAAGATTTCAGGTAAGTTCAATGGGTGAACTTACATACTTTTTAGAGTTACAAGTTAAGCAAAAGGAGGATGGCATATTTATCAGTCAAGATAAGTATGTGACTGAAATTTTGAAGAAGTTTGGGTTTACTAATGTGAAGCCTGCAAAGACAACTATGGAAACTTCCAAGCCCCTGCTCAAAGATGAAGATGGTGAAGGAGTTGATGTTCATTTATATAGATCAATGATTGGCTCATTGATGTATCTTATAGTTTCAAGACCTGACATTATGTTTGCAGTGTGTGCCTATACAAGATATCAAGTCACACCAAAAGTTTCACATCTTAATGCTGTGAAGAGAATTTTTAGATACTTGAAAGGTCAACCTAAATTGGGCCTCTGGTATCCAAAAGATTCACCTTTTGACTTGGTTGCATACACTGATAGTGACTATGCTGGAGCTAGCTTGGATAGAAAATCAACAACATGAGGTTGTCAATTTTTGGGATGTAAGTTGATTTCATGGCAGTGCAAGAAACAAATTATGGTTGCAAATTCCACAACAGAAGCTGAGTATGTGGCTGCTTCAAGTTGCTGTGGACAAGTGCTCTGGATTCATAATCAATTGCTGGATTATGGGTACAATTTTATGCATACTAAAATATATATTGATAACAGCAGTACTATGGGCATTATAAGAAATCCTGTTTATCACTCAAAAATAAAACATATTGAGATAAGACATCATTTAATAAGAGATTGTTATGAAAAGAAGTTAATTCAAAATTTTAAAATCCATACTGATAATAATGTTGCAGATTTGCTTACAAAAGCTTTTGATGTTGGTAGATTTCAATTTTTGGTTATTAGTATTGCAATGATAAATCTTTGAAAATTCTTATCTCTTTGTGTTTTTCTAAAGTTTTGTAAGGATTAGTACTATTATTAGGTTAATAAATTGTTGCTGCTACTAAGTATACTTAATGTTGCTAGTTTACTTCGTATTGTTGTGTTAGTGCTGCCAGTTATACTTAGTACTGCTAAGTATAATTTGATGCTTGTTGTTCATTATTGAATCATATATTTGAATATTGGATTTGACTGTGGTGATTTGATTCAATCTGAGTTCTGAATTTGCTGAGTTGTTGTTGTTGTTTGCTGTTTAACTGAGGTTGTTTGATCATATGGGACTGAGTTGGGTGATTATGGTTGATGTTTGTGGAATGATTAAGGTTGAGTTAGTGTAAGTCAGTGGTAAAAGGGGTGTTTGGTTTGCGCTAAATTTATAGGTTAGTTTGCTTGATAAGTTTTGGAATCTGCATAAACATAAATAGTTAAGGTAATATAGGTTAGTTAAAGTCAGTTGGGTTGGTAATATAAGCAGAAAGTCAAAATCATCTTTGATCTCTCATAATCAGCTTAGTAATTTGATTCAGTAGGCCATATTAGATTTATAGGTTCAAATCTAGTTAACTTAGCTTAAATTAGTTCAATTACAGCTTAATATAACTAGTATAAGCACTTAGGAGTAGTATAATTTGGATTTAGTCAACATTTGTTCAAAAATCAAAAAGTCAAAAAGTTTCTTATTGTCTGTTTTGGTCAGGATTTCAAAGAGGTGCACAGGCCTCATTTTTTATTCAAAATACAATTGGAAAGTCGTTTTGAAAATTATTCCAGGTTGTTTTCATGTTGCAAAAAGAATTTTGAAATTTGGAATTGATTTAAGCCTTTGAAAGTGCTTTTGAAATTGAGTGTTTGCTGAATAGTTCCCCTGTATCACAGTTGTTAAGCCTATTTCACAAGCTTGCACAATAGAGAGTAGACACATAAGCTAGTGATTTCTTGGAGGTAAAACATTCCTGAGGTGATAAGCTTTCCATAGCAGCTTTTGAGGACTTTTTGAGGACTGTTAGATGTTGGAATTTTACCAAGTCTCATGGCTTTAGCAGGTTTGGAGTTTGCTTGGGTGTCATCAAGTACTACTTTGGGTATGGGTCAGTTTGGGATATTGTGTGTTGGTATCATATGGTTTGGGTTATTGTGTGTTGGTGGGATATTGTGTATGGGTCAGTATGGGTCAGTTCAGGGTACTCGAAAGTATCTTGTGAACTGGTGATTAGATTTTTGGCAGCTTTCGACACTGTTAATCTTGGTGTTTGGTGCTGCAACATGTGTTATGATTGCTATGGTTCTCCCCCTGTTGGTATCTCAGATCACTGGAGTTACGGTATGCCTCTCAATGCTCAGTGCTCAGGCTTTGGTTCTAGATATTTTGATAATGTTTCTACCTTCATCAGTTGGGATATAAACAGCAAGGGGATTTTTGGGTTTATGGTTTCTATGGGATCTCTCAATTCAGGTTATGCCAATGTATCTTGTGAGCTGATGATTAAGATTGTCACTATTATTTTGATGGCTCACAGGTCTCAAGATTATATATGGTTAAGGGTAAAAATCAATAGGGATGCTGCTCAGATGTTGATCCTACCTGGTCATTTTTTGGTCTGCAATTTTCAATGTGTCATTTGTGCTGAGAAGTTGTGTCTACTTGGACTTCTTTTGGCCTGCAATTTTGAATGTGTCATTTGTAGCTGTGTAGATAGCTATGATGGGTATTGTAATTTGCTTTTCTTAGTTATTAGCAGTTTCAGTCATTGCCATTGTTGGGGGTTGTCCAACATGGCTTATGTTTGTATCCTGTTCTTGGAGTTGTCCAACTACAGCAGTTATTGATTTCCTAGGCAAGAGTTGGTGTTGATAGGGGTTGTCCTATCACATTCCCTTCTCTTGTGCTTTCCCCTGTATATTCCATCTTTTTTTTAATATAATTTACCTTTAAAAAAAAAAAAGGACTTTGTACCATCTGCACTGCTATTCTTGTTGAAAGCAATCAAGTTAGAAAACTCATGAGCACCAGATTACTAACATAAAAGGTGCTAGCCAAATTCAGTTGGAGAAATTTTAATTTTTTTTGAATACTAATTTAACTAAGTATTTTTTACAAGGTAGATGGAAGAACTTGTCAAGTCGGTTGACTAGTTAGAAAAGCATTAGTCACCTGATATGCATTTTTAAGTGTATGAGTTTATAGTACACACCTAAGTAAGTCATATGTATTGCACATCATACGTTCTTGCACCAGATGCAATGTCGTATTACACTATCACATAATAAGGAGTGTTCTATTATGGCGTATGATAATAAAACCACAACAAATAAGCGTACTATAAAGGTTAATGTTAAAAGACACAGGTGTCAAGGGTCCTATTAATTTTTGTTAAAATAAAACTTTTGCAACTAAGCGTTCTATAAAACTGAATAAGCGTTATAAAAAGCGGATGTTTTACGACTCTAAAAAGATGTGCCATATTATGGTGTATCATAAAAAAACCATTATGAATAAGCGTTCTGATTGCGTGGTTTTGTAACCTTACAACAGGTTTTACCTCTCGAGGGATCTCAAGAGGCTTACAACCCCACCAGGCAGTGTACCTGACCGATGTAGTATAGTGTAGTGGTAAGTACGGGGGATTGATCGTTCTCCACAGGGAATAGTGTTCGTTAGGTGTGAAAGGCTACTCTAATTAGGTCTAAGGGTTGAGGAAGATTCTTTTTATGTTTTTATAATTTTATGAAAGCAAGTAAAATCTCGGGTTTGAAGGAGTGGGCGGAATTAGTTGCTAGTCAACTAACCCAAATGACTACGAATGCAAATAAAATAAAATAACAAAAATGAAAAGTGGTGAGAAACTTATGTGTATAGAAATGTGTTTACTTAGATTTCCTTACTCCCTAACTATCTTTTACCGGTTAATTAGTGTGTATTAGTTGCGTGGATGACGGGTGTATTCCTTAATACCATTCGTGGGGTGGCGTACTTACTTCCCCAACTCTACAAGCTCCTACTTCACTCCTATGTCGAGCCGGCTAGGAAGCTCCTAACATGGGATCACTAGAATTCGCTTGTGCATTAAATACAACCATAAAAACCTTTAGTACGCATTTGGTTCATGTTTCTTAAGACGTTCAAGCAAGTTACCGAATAGGAAGTTAGCCAGTTTTCTTAAGCCTAACATAGATAAACAATCATCCAATACAACTAACAACACACTAACAACCAATAATCAATAGCTAAGTTTCATTAGATCTAAGCAAACACAAGATAAAATTAGCCTAACATGTTAAACAAAAGACAAGCATAAGATAGAATCAAACAACACATAGACATATTGAATGATTAATTGATAACTTATCTTTCAATGAAACATGGAAGATCTCAAGGCAAAAAGCCCTGAAAAAGTAGCTAAAATCGTCTTAGGGTTTTATCCCAAAATTCCACACACTAAGCTCTCCTTTAATGACAAAAGATTAGAAAACTATATATAGATTTTTGGATCTGACGGCGTCACCTTATGCATTGTGACGCCGTCACCTCGCCGCCTTTTAGGGTTCCCGGGTGACCTTCTTGACGCCGTCCCTCTTTAGCTCTTCAAAAATCCATTCTGGCCTATCAAGGCTTGACGCTGTCGGATCATGAACGTGACGCCGTCCCCTTATGATTTAAGCCGTGACGCCCTTGATTTAGTTAAAGCGTGACGCCGTCAGAATTCTCATGCTAACTCACTGGCCCGTCATGAGTAAATTTCACATCCCACTTTTCTTGCCAAGGCATGACGCCGTCCCATGTTAATTGTGACGCCGTCAAGAGTAACTTTCAGCCGATTCTTGAGACTTTGCCGTATTCTTCACTTTAATGCTCCAAAAACGTCCAAAATGCCTCCTTTTCCAGATTTCTCCTCAAAAGTACCTAAAATGACAAAAGGAACGATTTAGGGCAATATTTGATCAAATAAATACGATTTCGGGCTTAAATGACCCCTTAAAAGCGGTACACTTTTCGCCTCATCAAATACCCTTACACTTGAGATTTGCTTGTCCTCAAGCAAATGCGCTTTTATTCTAATCAAAATACAAGTTAGGGGTCATTTAATGCAAACATAAAAGTAATTACAACAAATAATCGTTCCACTTCAATCATAATAAGCACGGAGATTACAAACTAGCACCTCACAAGCAGTGTTTAGATACTCACATCTCTCAAGTGTCATCAAAATAAATCTCATAAATGAAAACGGAAAATATCTCTCACTACCTGTCATAGCAAATAGATTACCATAGGCTTGGGAAAGGATCGAAAACCTCCTCCACTAGGCGTAAGCACCTAAGATAAACTATCAAAGAGGGCTTTTAAATGGGTTATAACGTTAGGTGTAGGGATATGATAAACATGGATTTGTTGGATAAGGGATATTTTACTGGTGGCGAGTTAAAGATCTTGATTAATTACATGTACTATACAATGTTGCTAAGCCAAGACTAGACTCGACTTAAGCTAAAAACAAAATAACAAAAACATAAAATAAACATAAAATGAAACGGGATGGTAGTCCGTATGTTTTTTTCTACTTTTCTTTTTCTCATTTTTTTTGTATTTTTCTTGATTTTTTTTTTTTTTTTTTTTTTTTTTTTTTTTTTTTTTATTGAATACACTCTTGCCCTACCATCCAAAATAATACATCATAGGGGCGTTGCATTCCCCTTACACTTGAATTTTTACATAACTTTACAAATACTAATCTAATGACTCGAATTAAGATAATTGAAAAACTTGGAGTACTTTTAAAACATTTAGCACATATGGGGGTAATAAATGATGTTCTTCCCCATTACTCCATTATACTAGTACTTTACCCATGAGTCCCAATCGTCCCAAAACAATATGTACAAGGATATGACTCGACTTAGCAACCATGTAATCAATTAGATAATTAACTTGGGTTTAAACAAATGTTGTAACAATAATGCACTAAAGATGAGTGCATACAAGGTAGGCTAAGGCGATTTGGGTGTACATTTTAGTGGGGTGTAACAAATTCTTCCTTTAAGTAAAATGCTTAAAGGTCGAAACGAAAAGATAGGCTCTGAGGGGTGTACTAGGGGTATCATGTACTAAAAATGAGTACAACGCAAAGGGTGTGGGAGAATTACTTGACCAATGTAGCCAATGTAATTATAACAAAAACACAGGTGTAAAACAATGGGTTAATCCTAATGCCTCTTATCATGTAGTAAATCTAACTACACGAATGTAGTCTCACTTGTGGCCTTGGAATGGTCCTAACGCAAGTTCTAGAATCTAAGTGCTACCGGTACACACATCATAGCATAAATGCTTTTCCTACCAATTCTAGGGGCGAACCTCACATATTTGGGGTGGAAAATTTTTTTAGTGGTACGGTTTTTGTGCTAGTCATATAACTCCTATCCGTGAGACGCTCATTAAGATCAAAGTTTCACTCCTATATGTTGTAAAAAAATTTAAATTTGGCACTAAAATTGCCTTAATCAAGTATTTCTCTCAGTTTTATTACACATCTATTATTAAACAAACAAAAATCAAGCGCAATTGTATTCTAAAATCGTACTTTTACCCTCCCCTTACACTTAAGATGAACATTGTCCCCAATGTTCAAATAACAAGATGTAAAAGCAAAAAGTAAAAGAATGAAATCAAATACTCCCCTGATTCGCTCGTTGGATAGTGAAATCACACGGTTAAATCTTCCTCCAAAGAGAATGTTGAAGCTCCATGACTAATACATCGCCATAAGCTTGATTCCATAAACATTTCCTTGTCCAAAATAACCTGTTAAACCTGAGAAAACAAACACGAAAACCTGCATAACATCGGCGGGATAAAATCTATATATAAGGATATAATGCTTGTGGAATGATAATTTTGCAGATTCCTGGAGATTATAAGTTGGAGATTTTAAATAAAAACTTTTTATGAAAACAAAACTTTCAAAAATTTCTGGAAATTAAATCTGACGCCGTCAGGTTATAACCCCTGACGCCGTCAGAAATGACCTGACAAAAATTTTCATTTTAAGTTTCCGGAAAATTTCTGGAAAAAACCTTTACCTTACTTCCTGGAAATCCTGCAAAACATCACTATGACTCGATACAAGCATTTGACTCAAACAAATACGAATATGTATGTTAATTTATTATTATTACGATTCATGTTCATATGTGTTCTAATAAACCGATTTAGATTTCCCTTACACTTATCTTTTGCAAAATACCTTTATATGTAGTTAAGACGAAGTTAAAAACAAAATAAAGCATTTTCACACATTACTTTTGAACATGAATCAATACTAATAAAATTAAACACACATACGGAAAATAAAATCAAACAAGCAAATAAATAAACACACAAAGCAAATAAAACAAATAAAGCTTGGGTTGCCTCCCAAGAAGCGCTTTTCTTTATTAACGAGTCTTGTAGCTAGACTCAAAGTAAGGCTCATCTAGTGTCGCTTATGCTCACGTATCCGAGTGTGAGCCATCTAATTGTTGCCTCATCTTTCTTGTATTCATCATTTAGCTCCAAACATCCATGATAGTATCTCTTATTTTTCTCATGTGGATATTTGAGCCCCTTCCCCTTATCATTCTCACTTAACAAGTCGATAGGCATAATTCTATTGCAAGCTTCAATGGGGTAGTTCTTAAACCTAGGATGTGCTCGGGGCATTTGATAGACAAAATCTTCATCCCCATCCGAGAATGTAATTAACCCGTCCACAAGTTTTTCGTCAAGGTTGGTCAACCTTTTGAAGGGTTCTCCAAAAATGACTTGGGTTAATTTGTCATCGATAAATTCTCCTAAGTTCTCCATAACCATAAAATCCACCACATACACAAAACTTCCTACGAACACGTGTAGTGGCTTAATCCTAGCAACAATGTTATCTCCTTGATATTCAAGCTCATCTACCATGATTTTATTATAATTAGCGCGAGAAATAATGTTCATAGGCAAAGACGAGTTAAGATAAGCATAAAAATCATGATAACCAATTTTACACGGGAATTGCATGTTAAAGAGGCTATCCTTTTCGATCTTAGTCCTAGGGTCAACATACTTAAAGGGGTCAATTTCCTCTTTTCCCCATTCCTCGTTAACTACTTCTCCATTACCGATATCCTCATCGGAGTCTGAGTAGTAAAATGGACTGACATAGTCATTCTCATGGTCAGACTCCTCCATCTCAGAATTGTTACCAAAGTGGTGGTCGGGTGAAAGGTTGTTGTTTGCTACTATGGGGGCGGGAACGGGTAGTTGAAAATTTGCACGGCGAAAAACACGAATAACAGGGATCAAATGACCAATGTTACTCATGAGGTAAGTGGAAGGTGTCACAAACAAAAGTACAAAGAAATAAGATAGACTAAAGAAAACCTAGAAAAATAAAAATCTCACTAGAAAGGAATCTAGTGAGTAGACCTAATAGAAATAAAAATTCAACCTAAACAATAACTATTCCCCGGCAACGGCGCCAAAAACTTGATTGCGTGGTTTTGTAACCTTACAACAGGTTTTACCTCTCGAGGGATCTCAAGAGGCTTACAACCCCACCAGGCAGTGTACCTGACCGATGTAGTATAGTGTAGTGGTAAGTACGGGGGATTGATCGTTCTCCACAGGGAATAGTGTTCGTTAGGTGTGAAAGGCTACTCTAATTAGGTCTAAGGGTTGAGGAAGATTCTTTTTATGTTTTTATAATTTTATGAAAGCAAGTAAAATCTCGGGTTTGAAGGAGTGGGCGGAATTAGTTGCTAGTCAACTAACCCAAATGACTACGAATGCAAATAAAATAAAATAACAAAAATGAAAAGTGGTGAGAAACTTATGTGTAGAGAAATGTGTTTACTTAGATTTCCTTACTCCCTAACTATCTTTTACCGGTTAATTAGTGTGTATTAGTTGCGTGGATGACGGGTGTATTCCTTAATACCATTCGTGGGGTGGCGTACTTACTTCCCCAACTCTACAAGCTCCTACTTCACTCCTATGTCGAGCCGGCTAGGAAGCTCCTAACATGGGATCACTAGAATTCGCTTGTGCATTAAATACAACCATAAAAACCTTTAGTACGCATTTGGTTCATGTTTCTTAAGACGTTCAAGCAAGTTACCGAATAGGAAGTTAGCCAGTTTTCTTAAGCCTAACATAGATAAACAATCATCCAATACAACTAACAACACACTAACAACCAATAATCAATAGCTAAGTTTCATTAGATCTAAGCAAACACAAGATAAAATTAGCCTAACATGTTAAACAAAAGACAAGCATAAGATAGAATCAAACAACACATAGACATATTGAATGATTAATTGATAACTTATCTTTCAATGAAACATGGAAGATCTCAAGGCAAAAAGCCCTGAAAAAGTAGCTAAAATCGTCTTAGGGTTTTATCCCAAAATTCCACACACTAAGCTCTCCTTTAATGACAAAAGATTAGAAAACTATATATAGATTTTTGGATCTGACGGCGTCACCTTATGCATTGTGACGCCGTCACCTCGCCGCTTTTAGGGTTCCCGGGTGACCTTCTTGACGCCGTCCCTCTTTAGCTCTTCAAAAATCCATTCTGGCCTATCAAGGCTTGACGCCGTCGGATCATGAACGTGACGCCGTCCCCTTATGATTTAAGCCGTGACGCCCTTGATTTAGTTAAAGCGTGACGCCGTCAGAATTCTCATGCTAACTCACTGGCCCGTCATGAGTAAATTTCACATCCCACTTTTCTTGCCAAGGCATGACGCCGTCCCATGTTAATTGTGACGCCGTCAAGAGTAACTTTCAGCCGATTCTTGAGACTTTGCCGTATTCTTCACTTTAATGCTCCAAAAACGTCCAAAATGCCTCCTTTTCCAGATTTCTCCTCAAAAGTACCTAAAATGACAAAAGGAACGATTTAGGGCAATATTTGATCAAATAAATACGATTTCGGGCTTAAATGACCCCTTAAAAGCGGTACACTTTTCGCCTCATCAACCATTATGAATAAGCGTTCTATAAAGGTTAACGTTATAAGACGCTATTGTCAAGGGTCCTATTAACTTTTCTTATAATAAAAAACGTTTGCGAATAAGCGTTCCATAAAACCGATGTTTTATGACTCAAATATCAAGTGTCCTATGATGGTGTATCAATCTATGGTACCCAAGTATCAACTGTCATATTAACTTATGTTTTAATAATACATTTGCGAATAAGCGTTCTAAATAATTAATGTTTTATGACTTATGTATCAAGTGTCCTATTATGGTGTATTGTAATAAAACCATAATGAATATGCATCCTTTAAGGGTCCTATTAAGTTTTGTTATAATAAAACTTTTGCAAATAATCGTTTTAAAAAAATGATGTTATATGACTCAAAAATGAAATGTCCTATTATGGTGTACAATAATAAAACCATTGTACATAAGCGTCCTATAAAGGTTAACGTTATAATACCCACGTGTCAAAGGTCCTATTAAATTTTGCTATAATAAAACTTTTTGTGAATAAGCGTTTTAACTAACTGATGTCTTATGACTCAAAACTCAAGTGTCCTATTATGTCTTATTAGGTTATGTCATAATAGGACATCTAGTGATCAAGTGTCGTATTACACTATCACATAATGGGACACCAACAACTAAATGTCTTATAAAGTAATTTATTAGGATCCATATTTTAAGCGTCCTATTAAGGTATATGATAATAGGACATCTAGTGATCAAGTGTCGTATTACACTATCACATAATGGGACACCAACAACTAAATGTCTTATAAAGTAATTTATTAGGATCCATATTTTAAGCGTCCTATTAAGGTATATGATAATAGGACATCTAGTGATTAAGTGTCGTATTACACTATCACATAATGGGACACCAACAACTAAATGTCTTATAAAGTAATTTATTAGGATCCATATTTTAAGCGTCCTATTAAGGTATATGATAATAGGACCCCAAATCATCGACCATCCTATTATATAACTTTTTAGGACATTGCCTAAGTAGCAAATATTTAAAAAGGACCCTAAATGCTCATATGTCCTATTAAGCAGTTTTTTAGGACTCCATTATCATAGCGTCCCACACAAAGGGTCCTAAAAAGCCACTTTTCTTGTAGTGGATGTAATTATTGACCATTGTGTTATGTTTGTGGTTTTGTGTTTTTTGGGACTAATCTTTTGTAGGATAAGCTAAGAAAAGTGATGGAGTGTTGATTACTAAGCTGTTAGGAGTGGAAATTGAGTTTATGCTGCTAGGCATAAGTTAGTGCTGCTATGCCTAACTTAGTACTGCTAGGTTTTTGGTGCTATGTTTGATAGTGCAGGATACTGTTTTATAAATATGAAAAATTAGGGATTTATATTCTTCAATCATTCACACAAGTGTTTTTATCCGATCAAAACTCTCTCAAACATAAACCCTAACTCCTTTTTATCCATTAATTGCAAATCCCAGAAAAACTCTACCAAAATTTTTCAAAATTCAGAATGTCGACTCTATCTTTTGCAGACCAACATAACATGATTGCATTTTTGCAAAAACCCAAAGAAAGTGAAGGTTTTACTGAAATCATTGATTTTCCTAATGCTACTCATATTAAGTATGCGTTAACAGTAAATCCTATGATATATATTGCCAACATCAAACAATTTTGGGCTACTGCTAAGGTCAAAACTATTGATGAGGAAGTACAGATACATGCCCTTGCGAATGGGCAGAAGATTATCATTATTGAGGCCTCTGTTAGGGATGTTCTTCATCTAGCAGATGCTGAAGGTATTGAAAATCTTTCAAATTCTACAATTTTTGAAAACCTTGCACTGATGGGGTATGAAAGGCAAAATAATTCTTTAAAATTTTCAAAAGGTGCCTTCTCTCCATAGTGGAAATTCTTAATACACACTATCTTACAGTTTCTTAGTCCAAAGACTACTGGTTGGAATGAGTTCAGTAGTAATATGGCTTCTGCCATTATCTGCTTGGCTCAAAATCAAAGATTCAATTTTTCAAAATTAATTTTTTATAGTGTGGTTAAGGGCATGGATAGTTCTTCAAACAAAAACTACTTATATCCAAGGCATAGTTACTCCATTGTTTCAAACAATGTTGGAACTAGGTCAAACTCAGGGTGAAGGTTCAGCAATCCCAGCTGATACCCATCACACACCCACAATTTTACCATCCACATCCACAACTCAAAAGACCTATACCCGTAGGTTCACCAAAAAGGGCACTCAGCTACCTCAGACTAGTGCTAGTATGAATGCAGATGAGGCTGTCATTGGAGTGGAGAATGACATGTTGGTAAGGGTTGCTGATGACATCAAATAACGACATATTATTAGCATCATTTATCCTATATATATTGCTCGTTTTATATTGTTTTATATGAGATTTGATACTTAATCGTTTACTTTTGTAAATCTCAGTAATATTGGAGCATTTGGTGAAAGTTAGTGATTTTGGACGAAATATGGAGATAACTGATCAAGATGGAAAAAGTCTACTAAACTCAAGGAGATACGCCGTATCATTCTAGACAGATACGCCGTATCATCATACTTAGATGAATTCGAAGACCATTGCCTGACTTTGAAGAATGCGCCGCATGTAATTATACCATGCGCCGCATATGAAACTTTGGTCAACGAAGAACCAACTTGTTCTACTCCAGATACGCCGCATCGGACCAATCCGATGCGCTGTATCGGCTATACACAATCCATACCAAGAAATCAAGTGAAGATTAGAAGCTTAATGAAGAAGTCAAGATTACAAGTCGACACTTGAAGATGCTTTCGTATTTTGGCCATAAAATCTTCATCCGGACTCCGTTTTAGGTGATTCAAGCGGCCACGGAAAGAGAAAAAGGAGATCTACCTGTATTTGAAGGAGATGCGGCGCATCTAGTCCTTAGATGCGCCGTATTGGGAGATGAGGCGCATCTGGTATTTAGATGCGCCGTATTGGGTCAGTTTCAGACTTGGAGGCTACGTTTACTTATAGATGCGGCGCATCTAACTCTATAGATGCGCCGTATCGACCCAGATTTCAGAATCTATAAATACCGAACTCATTAACGAATTTGGGGATCTTTGGGAACCCTTAGGGGCATTCCCAGACGATCAAAGCCTCTCCAAACAGTAGAAGATCAATATTGAAGACCTAATCATCCTTGAAGAACATCTCTAATCATTGTTATATTACTTAATCATTCGGTTAGCGTATCGTATTCATTATGTTTCATACTTTATTCATTATGATTATGTTTATGTACTTTGTTACAGAGATTATGGGCTAACACCCTTAGGTGTTAGCCATGTTTATGAAGTTTTATTAGTTTTTATGTTTTTGTCGATGTGTTTGCTTTGTTATTGGATTGGGTGCTTGTCGATAAAAACTCGTTTATTGCTTATAACTAGTAGAAGTCTATGTAACTAGGTTATGATCCTTATAACTTTAATTGATGTGACTTAACTACCTGTAATTGTGGTTGCTTTGGTTGAGTTATATGCGTGTTAACCCGAATCTCTATTAGGAATCATTGTTTGGCATAAACGGAACGTGTCTACAACCTAATAGGACTAGTAGCGTGTAATACCGAACTAGGTTAGATGGTTTAAAGCAATAAGTTAGTATTGATGCTAGACGAGTCACTATGATCTTTCGTCATATCTGCCCCGAGGGCTAGTTACTTAATTGTGACAGAATTTCGTAATTGATATGCCGATTAACAATTGAATGAATTAAAACAAGTAGACATAAGCATGTATAACTATAAAATGGATTAGACTTGGCTAACCCGTTCTTCCTATCTTTGGTGTCTTCATACTTGTATTGTTTGTTTATCTTAGTTTAGTTAGAATAAAACCAAACCCGTGCCAGTCTCTCAGGCTGAACCCCCCTTTACGTTAGTTTAGGAGAGTCGAATACCTCTAGAATTAGTATATTAGAAATCTCACTCCTAGTGAACGACCCTTGCTTACCTAGAAACTATCTACATTGACCGGGTACACTGCTCTTTAGTGTTTAGAGTCTATAGGTTAGTTCGGCAAAATATAAATTTAAAACTTGGTAGTTTATTATAGACTATAAAAAACACATCAAGTTTTTGGCGCCGTTGCCGGGGAGTGAATTTATCTTTTTACTAGTTTTATTGGTATTTTTATGTTTGTGTTTGTTTTGTTTACCTGTTAGTTTGTTTATATTCTGTGTGTCTGTCTCAGAAGGGAGATACGGCGTATTCTTGTCTGTGAATACGGCGCATCTTTCTGGATTCAATACGGCGCATTCTTGTCTGTGAATGCGACGCATTGACGTTCTGTGGCCAAAAAAAAAAATTGCTTTTAAATTTTTATAAAAAAATGTTGCAGGAAGATAATACGGCGTATCCATTGTCTGTTGGATACGGCGTATTAACTTATGTCGATACGGCGTATCTATTGTCTGTTAGATACGGCGTATTGATTTTCCGTGACCCCAAAAATATTTTTCGTTTTTTTTAATCTTTTGTGTGTGTTTAAATTTTAAAAAAAAAAAAAAAAAAAAAAAAAAAAAAAAAAAAAAAAAAATGTCCTGGTTACTGCTAGTTTTCTTGGTTGTTTATCTCTCAGGTAATAATTAAGATTGACAATCCGAAAATTAGGGTGCAGTCAGGCTCGTGACTCGAACAAAAACAAGCGCTTCGTGGGAGGCAACCCATGCTTATCTTTTAATTTATGTCAATTTAATTTTCTGTCGAGTCTGTCCCAGGCCTTCGATGCGGCGTATCCAACCCCTATGGATACGGCGTATCGAATCATCTGGAATACTTTTGTCCGAACTGTTTTGGTGACATCAATGCGGCGTATCTATCTTT
Source organism: Artemisia tridentata subsp. tridentata (assembly GCA_021014915.2). Classification (NCBI taxonomy): domain Eukaryota; kingdom Viridiplantae; phylum Streptophyta; class Magnoliopsida; order Asterales; family Asteraceae; genus Artemisia; species Artemisia tridentata. The sequence goes on from CP139502.1 coordinate 16,996,981, forward strand.
TTAGATACGGCGTATCGACCTGCCAGAATTAAATACAGTTCTTTGTTTTTCTTTTGTTTATCGTTTTCTAACCGATGATTAATGAGATGTTTCTCGAGATTTGTTTTTCCTGTGGTCTCTATATTTTTACAGATCCGGAATATTGAAGATGTTGATGGACTCCCGCATTTTATACGCTCGCACACTTACATTGGAAGATCATACCGAGCAAATCTCAGGGGAGTTCTCCGTTCTAATTCTTTTAATTTCCTATTTTTAATTTCAAATTAAACAACGAGGACGTTGTTTATCTTAAGTGGGGGGATGGAGAATTAGAACGTTTACTTGTCCTTATTTTTCAAAAATATGCTTAATATGTACTTAATATGCTTAAATTTAAAATTTTTCTAGCATGTTTTTTGTTTAAGATCTAAGTTACATAGCTGCACACATAACATTATTTCCAAAAATTGTGACTTTTCAAAATTCACAAATCTATGAGTGTGCCGGTGACTTGTAAACTTTAGAACTTGGCTTGTATACTATTCGAGACCACCATAATAAGTATTATTTTATATAATTGGAATGACTTGTCTAAATTGGTAAATTTCTAGGATTACACCCAAATAGCCTTTATATGTTATGTGTTATTAGCTAACTACACTGGTTAGTTAACCCCCGTATAAACCCTTTGTTTACTCTCATTTTTAGAGTAAGATACCCCTAGAAAAACACTCAGAGCCATTCCTTTCGTTTCTTACACCTTTGTTAAAATGTTTAGTTACACCCTTACACCTTAGCCTACCCTGTAGATTAAAATCCGTGGTTGGTTAATTGCTTTAGGCAAAGTGTGTTTCCTTACATTACCTGTGTTCGCGTGCGTAATTCATTATCTATGGTTAGGTCGGGAAATTGCACAATGCAATTGGAGTGAAAGTAAATATTGTATTTTTTGAGTTTATTTTTCGTGTGTTTACTACTTTCACTATTACCGTTATTTCTGAAGTCATGAAAAGTATGGAAAAATTATCCAGAATTATCATTATAGTGATGTGGTGAAATTTTACACATCTTTGTTTATGTTAGTAGTTTGAAAAAAAAAAAAAAAAAAAAAAAAAAAAAAAAAAAAAAAAAAAAAAAAAGAAAAAAAAGAAGAGTTGGATGTTTGATTTAACCAACTTATGTAAAGTTTTGTATTAAGTGGTCGATATCACCACTATTTGTTGTATACTATGGATTGAATGGGAGTTGGCAGTTATGGGAACGCCAACTAAGGTTTATTCTTTGATTAAGATCTTGTTGAGTATAATTCGTGTCTACCTAAAGCGTGTGTTTCAAGTGTTAAAGCGTGAGTTATTCTATGATATGAGTCTTATTCATGGGATGGTTGGGATAGTGATTAACCACACTTATGATTTTAATCTATTTGTTTTGTTTATTTTTCATTTTACACCAATTTGTATCCCAAATATTATCCATACCCTATATTATTCTTTATCCAAACCTTTGATTTATTGAGATTAGGGATTTGAGCAATCTTAAGTATCGTAGTCGTGGATTCGGCTATGTATTTATGATTTTGTCGCCCTTTTTAATATAATATTATTGGTGAAGATTACTTGGTCCTATCTTTAGCCTATTCGAGTTAAGGATTTGAGCAATTGCAAGTATCGTGTTCGTGGATTCGATCATGTATTTGTGATTTTATCGCCTTTTCTGGAATTTGAGATCGATAGAGATTAAGAAGAATGGTTAACCCTTAACCAACAAACCCTTTTTACCGCTTTAGACTTGTTATTCCTTGGCTTTAGTGGGGGAGATGCGTATACTTGCCAAGCTTATGATAGAATATTCGTCACGACTGGACAGTTAAACGATTAGATTTGCTTTTATCAAAATATTTTATTTAATTCTAATTCGTTAAGTGTTTGGTTGTGCAATTATGATAAAACAAATAAATGCTTAATTGTAAAAATACATCCTATTCAGGATACATTTTCATAAGATTAAATCTAAGGTTTACTTGAGGACAAGTAAAGTTCAAGTGGGGGGATATTTGATGACATCAAATAACGACATATTATTAGCATCATTTATCCTATATATATTGCTCGTTTTATATTGTTTTATATGAGATTTGATACTTAATCGTTTACTTTTGTAAATCTCAGTAATATTGGAGCATTTGGTGAAAGTTAGTGATTTTGGACGAAATATGGAGATAACTGATCAAGATGGAAAAAGTCTACTAAACTCAAGGAGATACGCCGTATCATTCTAGACAGATACGCCGTATCATCATACTTAGATGAATTCGAAGACCATTGCCTGACTTTGAAGAATGCGCCGCATGTAATTATACCATGCGCCGCATATGAAACTTTGGTCAACGAAGAACCAACTTGTTCTACTCCAGATACGCCGCATCGGACCAATCCGATGCGCTGTATCGGCTATACACAATCCATACCAAGAAATCAAGTGAAGATTAGAAGCTTAATGAAGAAGTCAAGATTACAAGTCGACACTTGAAGATGCTTTCGTATTTTGGCCATAAAATCTTCATCCGGACTCCGTTTTAGGTGATTCAAGCGGCCACGGAAAGAGAAAAAGGAGATCTACCTGTATCTGAAGGAGATGCGGCGCATCTGGTCCTTAGATGCGCCGTATTGGGAGATGAGGCGCATCTGGTATTTAGATGCGCCGTATTGGGTCAGTTTCAGACTTGGAGGCTACGTTTACTTATAGATGCGGCGCATCTAACTCTATAGATGCGCCGTATCGACCCAGATTTCAGAATCTATAAATACCGAACTCATTAACGAATTTGGGGATCTTTGGGAACCCTTAGGGGCATTCCCAGACGATCAAAGCCTCTCCAAACAGTAGAAGATCAATATTGAAGACCTAATCATCCTTGAAGAACATCTCTAATCATTGTTATATTACTTAATCATTCGGTTAGCGTATCGTATTCATTATGTTTCATACTTTATTCGTTATGATTATGTTTATTTACTTTGTTACAGAGATTATGGGCTAACACCCTTAGGTGTTAGCCATGTTTATGAAGTTTTATTAGTTTTTATGATTTTGTCGATGTGTTTGCTTTGTTATTGGATTGGGTGCTTGTCGATAAAAACTCGTTTATTGCTTATAACTAGTAGAAGTCTATGTAACTAGGTTATAATCCTTATAACTTTAATTGATGTGACTTAACTACCTATAATTGTGGTTGCTTTGGTTGAGTTATATGCGTGTTAACCCGAATCTCTATTAGGAATCATTGTTTGGCATAAACGGAACGTGTCTACAACCTAATAGGACTAGTAGCATGTAATACCGAACTAGGTTAGATGGTTTAAAGCAATAAGTTAGTATTGATGCTAGACGAGTCACTATGATCTTTCGTCATATCCGCCCCGAGGGCTAGTTACTTAATTGTGACAGAATTTCGTAATTGATATGCCGATTAACAATTGAATGAATTAAAACAAGTAGACATAAGCATGTATAACTATAAAATGGATTAGACTTGGCTAACCCGTTCTTCCTATCTTTGGTGTCTTCATACTTGTATTGTTTGTTTAACTTAGTTTAGTTAGAATAAAACCAAACCCGTGCCAGTCTCTCAGGCTGAACCCCCCTTTACGTTAGTTTAGGAGAGTCGAATACCTCTAGAATTAGTATATTAGAAATCTCACTCCTAGTGAATGACCCTTGCTTACCTAGAAACTATCTACATTGACCGGGTACACTGCTCGTTAGTGTTTAGAGTCTATAGGTTAGTTCGGCAAAATATAAATTTAAAACTTGGTAGTTTATTATAGACTATAAAAAACACATCAGTTGCCACTACTGTTTCTAGCTTAGAAGCAGCACAGGCCAGTGGTACCATCAATAAGACCTAAATCAAGACAACCTCTAATGAGTCTGGTTCCCATGGAACTGATTCAGGTGAAGGACCCAGTCAAATGGCTAATATGGGGGGCTCAGATGCTCAACCTAGGGTTGAGGTTGAGCTTAACACTTCCAGTGATCCACTTCTCGGGCTAGGTAACACAAGCCGAAGTGGTGAGGATAGAATTGAACTACTTAAGGAATTGATGGCAACTTGTACCAAACTGTTTGCACAAGTTCTTGACTTACAATAACTAACTGCTTCTCAAGGTGGTGAAATCAAATCTTTGAAGAGAAGGGTTAGATTCTTAAAAGGTATCAAAATTTCAAGAGCTCCAAAACTTAAAAGAGTACATAGGGTGGGCACAACTCAAAGGGTTAGTTCTTCTGAGGCTATCAGTTTAGGGGAGGATGCTCCCAAACAGGGGAGGAATGAATGCCAAGTTTCAGGGGAGGCTAAGGATAATAAGGGTGCTGGATTTGGTATGGACATAAGTATTGGTGCAGAGAGTGATGAAAATGAGTTTGTGATTGCTGATACTCAGGGAAATGAAGTGGTGTTGGATAGTGTTGCTAAGGTTGATAGTGTTGCTGGTAAAGATGTTAATGTTGCTGAAGTACCAGTTAGTGCTGCTAATGTAAAACTTAATGCTGCTGGTACAAAAATAGTTTATGCTGCTAGTGAAGATGTTATGTATCATGAAACTGTTTTAGCTTAAGCCATAATTGAATTGAAGACATCAAAACCACCAGTTAAAGGCATTGTCATTCAAGAACCCATACCAACAACACCCACACAATCACAACCACCTTCACAGGGCAAAGGCAAGGGAATTCTAATTGAAGAACCTATGGAGAAATCTCTTTCAAAGACAAAGCAGATGCTCTTAGATGAAGAAATAGCCAGAAAACAACAAGAAGAGTATGATGCTGAAGATAAAAGAATAAGAGAAAAAAGAGAAAAGAAGACTAGAGAAGAAAAAGAGAAAAGAAGACTAGCAAAGTGTGAAGCAGATCAGATGTTAGCCCAGAGAATGTGGCAAGATGAACAAGAAGAGATGTCCTTAGAAGAAAAATTAAAGCTCTTCATGGAATTCTTGGCCAAGAGAAAGAAGTTCTTTGCTCAGAAGAGGACTGAAGCAAAGAGGAACCAACCACCCACCAAAGCTGAACAAAGAAAAGTAATGTGTGCATACCTGAAAAACATGGATAATTGGAAGCCTAGTCAATTGAAGAATCTCAGTTTTGATCGAAAAGATTAAAGATCAGTTTGACAAGGTATTCAAGATGGTAAATACTTTCATTGCTATGAATGAAGATGAGGTGGTAAGGAGTTCTAAGAGATCTGGAGAAGAATTAGCAGCTGATAGCAACAAGAAACAGAGAATTGATGAGCAGAAAAAAGAAGATACTGATGATGACCAAGGTACATAAGACGATACTAAGCAATATATAACAGTGGTTCCTGATGATGATGAAGAGCCAACTATTGCTGTTGTACCTTTGGCTACAAAACTTCCAGATATTGTTGGTTGGAGAATATATAAAGAGGGCATAAAGAAAATAGTATATGAAGTCAAAAGAGCTGATGGAAAGTTTTATATATTCTTCAGGTTTAATCAGATGTTAAGAAGCTTTAATAGAGAGGATTTGGAGACTCTTTAGAAGCTTGTTAAGGAAAAGTATGGACCAACAGGACCATTGAAGCAACCAGTGTATGATCTAGATTATGTTTTGTGAGGAGATTTGAAGAATATCTGTGAACCTTATGTAAAAGATGAAGTATGGAGAAGACCTTTCTATAACCAGAAGGTGATAAGCTGGAGGTTAATAGATTCATGTGGACTTTATCAGTTGACAATGGATGCTATGCATATCTACATGTTGGTTGAAAAGAAGTATCCATTCACAAAGACAACAATAGGAAAGATGCTTAAAAGTAGGCTTCAAATGGAATATGGAATGAATTAAAGTATGGCAGATGAGTTTATTTGGTTTATGTAAAACACAAGGTCACTACTTTATCACACCTAATATATGTAGATAGAATGGCACAAGAGAGAGATGAGAGAATGTGTACCAAAATGTATATCTATTAACTTAAGAAGAGAAAGAACAATACATAAGACACACACACACTCCCACCTATTACACCTCTAAAGCACACATACAAATGAGGTGGGAGTGTGGTTTATATTGGATACAAGGTGATGCCCTTATGGGCTTTAAGTTGGGCTGGATCTTAATGGACTATAGATTGGATATTACAACTTAACTTATAACATACTAGATTAGTCCATGAGGCCCTTTTATACTATTCTATACGACACAATTACAAAGTGGTAAATTCAAAAATGACCATCACTTTTAATCAATGCTAACAATCTCCCCCTAAGGGATGGTCATTCAAATGATGCTCCCAATGATTAGGTCTTTTGTCTTCGTTTTCTTGAATTTGTGTGTCGTTGTAGAATAGTCTTGGTTCTTTGTTCCTTCATGCTATGTAATCTTCAAAGTATCATCTTTTGGTCGTTCTTGCCTTGATCAACATCTTCATGTGTTTATAGTGTCGTATCCTCCAACATACTCACACTTCTTGAACTTCATACTTATGTCATCCTTACTTGATACATGAACTTGTTCTTGACGTCTTGATAAGCTTCTTGACTTTTTCTTAACACTTTATCTTTAACTTGATCCTTTTTTCTTGAACTTTTTCACTTTGAGCTTCGTTGAGGATGATCTTCATAAGTATGAGTATGTGCAGGTGAAGATGTTTGATGTATCAGATGATGGTGTACGGTCTTTCTCCAAGAGGACTTTCTTCAGTAACTGCTTCGTGTTAAATGAACTCACCAATCGATCACGATGGACTTTTCTTAGAGAATCGACCACTACGATTGTTTTACTGATGAATGTCGTGATTCCATTCACCTTGGTCGGGCAAATCAGCCGTCCTAATCCCGTTAGGGACAGTTATCACTACTATTGATAAATCCAAGTAGAGACCCACGTCATAAGGACTCAATTCGTGAAATGAATCTCCTTGGCGGGATTTCCAGCACTTACAGGCTTAGACTTCGAGAGAATCAATAGCATAGTGTGAAAACCCTCTCTAATCCTTACAAAGGCTGTTCCTGAATTGGATGCCCTCAAGAAGGCTTGCAACAGATATACCGAAGTATACCCATAATCCAGGTGAGCCGCTGAAGTATACCAAAGTATCACTCCACGACTGTAGACCGTTTGAAACAAATAACCATCATGATATAAATGGCAAGATCTACGGATCTCATTAAGACTCTTGTACACCTTGTGTCCTTTTTGGTGAACACAAGTGTATTATATTTGAAGTGTTCCTAAGAGATCATTAATGAATCTCATGGCTCTAGACTCAATTATGTGCGTTTTGGCTTTAGTAGTCGGAGGCATGAAGCAGAGTGCCACCTTTTCAATATCAACATATCTCTGAGTGAGAGGGCGATAGATTATACAGTGTTCTCCATGAGAATGAAACAAATATCTTTTAAGATATATCTGAGTGGCTAGGAGGGGTGGTGCAGCGTGTCAGTGGGTCCGTGACGTCTTGTCTTCAATATCAGTATCAACTTTGTGATAACCGATAGCATATGTATTGACCTTGTTTCTGCCCTAAGTTTTCATGGAGGGCTATTTCTTTTCACCCTTTCATTAAACTTTTCTTTTTCATTCTGGAACCCCTTCTTTCCCTTTCTCATATTACTCCCTTTTTAAATCTTTCCTAAGGACTTCTAATTCTAATCTATTGGAATTGTCCTTGGGTAGATCCCTCCGGCTCTGGCGGATCATAGGACATAACCTAACCATAATCACCTTATTACTCCATGATTATCCTAGATTTATTGATCACTTTCCATAAAACCTTTTGGTTAACACATCGAGAGTTTTGTATTTTCTGAAATACTCCCCCTTCACATGTGCTCATGCATTTTTAAGATAAATTGCACATGTTGGGTAGAGTTCACACATTTGAATTGATCGATTTTCAGTTAATATGACCATTGCGAGACACGCTTACATCACTAGTTAGACTAGCTTGAAGTTATTACCCGTCCCGGTCATATTAAAAGAGAATCTCTCGAATTGGTACATTCTACTCAGACAAGTCCTTTGCGAGACACGCTTACATCACTGGGTAAACCAGCTTGAAGTTATTACCCGTCCCGGACAAGTCTTTTCGATTACGGACATTTATTTTTCGTCAATTCGAGGGTTCAGATCTGAGTCGATCTCTTTTGAGATTCAATCCACGATCTTTAAATATTTTGATCACATTTTAATCATGTCTTCTCCCCCTCAAAAGTAGCATGTGGTGATATTTTTGATATCAACTGATTAAAAGAAAGCTTTTTGGAGAGATAGACGGATCTGATTTAGCATGAATTTGAAACATTTTTGTTTTTTTTTTTATACTCCCCGTTAAATAAAGCATGTTTCTATGAGTTTAGAGGGAGTTATCTTGAGGACAGAATTTTGAGAAAGATTTTGAAAAAAAAAATATTTTTGAAAAATCTTGATCATTTGCTCAAGAGTTATTTATTTTGACATTGAAATTACGAGTCCTGATCAGATATAATCAGAAGTCAACATTGCAGTCCGGCCTTCGTACTGAAGTATACGAAAGCCATAGTGATGAAATTTTTGAGAAACAACATGTTTTGAAAACATTAAATGAACTCTCGCTTAAGCATCTGTACATGTCCGTATCATTGTTGAATAACATTTCTAGATACGTACAGAATATCGATTATACGAGAGACATGTCGTGAGAAGAATATTTTTGGTTCTTTATATTTTATATTGTTTTTGTATTTTTGAAAATTTTCTATTTTTATATTTTGTTTTTGATGGTTTTTCAAATTTTGTATTTTGTTTTTTCAAAAATATTTACAGCGAAGCTTTTGAGATATATTTCAAGAAGATTCGAGAAGACTTTCTAGCTCCTCAGGAGTTAGGCTTCGCATGCCAATTCGTCGAACTAAGTTTTCAAACCTTTCTTTTGGAATGGCTTTAGTAAATAGATCGGCGAGTTGGTATTCAGTCTTCACGAAAAATAATTCAACAGTACCATTTTCTACGTATTCCTTGATGAAGTGATAGCGGACTCTAATATGCTTGGTCTTCGAGTGTTGTACTGGATTGCACGAGATGGCTATGGCACTTTTCGAATCACAATACATAGGTATTATGTCGAAAGTAAAGCCATAATCTGTGAGTTGTGTCCTCATCCAGTACAATCTTGTTTCCTTGATGACCAGCCTACTAGCTTTTCACCCAAAAATTGTGCGCCTCCTGATGTACTTTTTGCTGTAACTTGGCAACCTGCATGGTCCGCATCTGAAAATGCAATTAGTTTAAACTCGGAATCCTTCGGATACCAAAGTCCCATGTTAATGGTTCTTCGTAGGTACCGAAAGATCCGTTTAACCTCTTGGAGGTGCAGTTCGGTAGGCCTTGCCTGAAACCGTGCTAATAAGCAAACAGCAAAATGAATATCGGGTCGACTAGCAGTAAGGTACATGAGAGAACCAATCATGCTCCGATATTTCTTCGGATCGATGGGTTTCCCATATAAATCAGCGCCTATTTTTGGTGAAGTAACCATTGGAGTACCAACAGAGTCACAATTTTTCATACCATGTATTTTCAAAATCTCAATTGTGTATTTAGCTTGATTGATAAAAATTCCGCAAGGGGATTGATGTATATGTAAACCAAGAAAGAATTTTAGTTCCTCCATCATGGAAATTTCAAATTTTCTTTTCATGAGATTTTCAAAATGTTTTGAATGTTTCAGATTAGTGGACACAAAAATAATGTCATCCACGTAAATCTGAACAATCAAAATGTCATCTTTAAATTTTCTTGTAAACAAGGTAGGATCAACTGTTCCTTTGGTGAAATTATTTTGGAGCAGAAAAGATGATAGTTCGTCATACCACGCCCTTGGAGCTTGTTTTAAACCACAAATAGCTTTCTTTAGCTTGTAGACGTAGTCGGGATGTTCTTTGTCAACGAAACCGTCTGACTGACTCACATACACTTCTTCTTTTAGAGTTCCATTCAAGAATGCCGTTTTGATGTCCATCTGATAGATTGTGATGTTTTTTTGAGCTGCATAGGCTAAGAATATCCTGACTGCCTCAAGTCTTGCTACTGGCACGAATGACTCTTCGAAATCTATCCCTTCTTCCTGTCTGAATCCTTTAGCCACGAGACGAGCTTTGTTGCGAATGACAGTCATTTCTTCATCCTTTTTGTTCTTCCATAACCACTTAAGATCAATGACAAGTTTGTCAATTGGTCTTGGAACTAAATCCCAAGTGTCATGTAACTGGTATTGGAGAAGTTCTTCCTGCATCGCTTTAATCCATGCATTATCTGCCATCACCTCCCGAATGTTCTTTGGCTCTTTTAAGCTGATTGAGAAAACGTAGATACACATGTCGGGGTCGATGGCGAGTTGTCTTCTCGTCTGAACAGGCCTTGAAGGTTCACCAATAACATGTTCTATTGGATGGTCTTTAGTCCACTGTAACGTAGAAGGGTACCTTGGATTTAACGCATGTGTGTTAGATGGTTCATGTAACCATGAAGATGATTCAGCAGAATCCATAGCAAATGGGTTTTCGAATACTTCTTCTTCTAACACAGCATCATTTTGGTTTGGTTCTTCTTGAAATGGTATGTTTGGATTTTACTCATCAACTCTTGGTAGAACAATCTCAATTACTGGAGTTGCTGGAGTAGATGTTGATGACGTTGAGGGAGTTGGTACGTCAGCTTCGATTGTTGTTGATGCATCTTGTGATAGTGGTGGTGGTTGATGGTTTTGATGGGTGCAGCGGAATGTTGTTATGATGCATCGATCGAAGTTCCACCATAGTATTCATCAAACATAAACTCAAGGAAATTTTCCAGTTCTTGATCAGTAGGTTTTTCAGTGTTAGTTGACTGAGTTCCTTGGGGTACGAGTCCTGAACTAATATTTCCAAAAGTCTCAACGTTTGGTGTAGGTCCTAATCTGTTATGATTAGAAGCCATCGGGTTAAGCGCGGGTTCTAGAGCGAGTCTCTCAGAAGCCATGAATATGCAGTTTGCATCGATGTCCTCAAGGTCTTCCATATCATCCATGAGAGCCATAAAATCATTCTCTACTGCACTCAACTGAAACCCTGCCGTTTCCTTCTGTGCCAACAGCAATGCTTTCTGTAGATAAGTTGGGTCTTACTTTTTCGGCTTGGTGGGACAGTTACTTGCCATGTGGCCGACTCCTTGACAGTTGAAACACTTTACTGGATTGCCCTGATTCACATTTCCATAATTCCCAGCAACTGGAGCAGCAACATTCCCAATCTGATTACCAACATTCTGACCCCTCTGATTTCAAAAAAACTTACACAATCTAATTCCCTGCATACTGCCCTTGATTGCCAATCTGAAACCTAGTAGCATATCCTTATTGATTCCCCATAACTCCAACCATTTGTCCTTGTTGACCCATGTTGAAACTCGGCTGTGCAATCTGCCTGTTGCGAGTGTTCGATGAAATCCTTTGGTTGTTGTTAGTTGGTGTGGAATAGCGTCCTGGGAATGCCCTTGACATTAACGCAAATGCTTGTGTCATAGCAGCAATAGCTTCATCATTTTCAGTGAACTCTGGTTCTTGGAATTGTGGATATTGTGTTTGTGGAATGACTTGTTGTTGTGGGTAGAATTGTTGTTGTGGTATGACAGCAGTTTTTGGAACGTATTGTTGTTGCATGTAGTTCTGAGTGGAAGATGATGATGACGGTTGTGTATTCACTGGTACAGGTGTTGTTGTTTGAGCAATGAGTGCAAGAGGATCATGTTGCTTTGCTATCTTCTCTTTCCTGACTTCATTTGCCTCGGCCTGGTTTTGCTTAAGGAAATCATAGAGCTGATCATAGTTCACTTGGTGAAGATCCTTGGCTTGGTTGACAATAGTGACAAATCGTCCCCATTCTTCTGGTAGATTGTTGATGAACTTGATGTTGCTAACAATTTTTCTTGGTGTCAACTTGTTTCTGATTAGCTCGTTCATGAGAGTACAAAACTTGGTATAGTAAGATTCAATGGGTTCTCCTGGAGTTGATCATATATTTGTTATTATGTGTTTATTTATTTTTTTGTAAATACTTGATCTTTTGTGTTTAATATTATGATGGATTGTAACTACAAAAGAGGGTAATTTTCAAATAAAAAATAAATAAGACTAATAACTATGAAACCTTTGTAGTAATTTTAGTTATTGCCAAGTCTCATGTGCCGACAGTGGTTCGCTTCGCACGGTAATTTGCTCCAAGGCGAAACTAGCAATTAATAAATTACTACATAAAATTGTTTTAGCAAGAAAATCATATTTTTTTAGTTGATTGATTGCGACTGTACTAAGTGGTCGAAGCGGCGGACCTAAAATTGACAAACTAGAAAGTGGGTTTAAGGTTGGTTCACATTAAATTGTGACCTTAGAGGGGCACGGTTTTAACCAGCTTCGGCGGCTGTCGTCCCTACGCTCGCCTGTGCGTCAATTTTAGACTTACCAAGTACACCACGATAAATACGAAGCATCTTAAGGCAAAGCTGTAAGTTTTTCAGTGCCTCAATTAAAAATTTGATGATTTGAGCTACGAATGAGTAAACGGTTTTGTTTTTGAAAACATATATGATACAAAGATGAATGCATGACATCTTTGTACATATTTTTTGATTTTTTGATTTTACACATCAAAATTTATTACCCTTAAAATTTAAGTGATATGCCGACCAATTAACACGGAAACACCTAAGATGACATTCTATCATTGCTAGCAGCCTCAGCTGATGTGATGATTCAAAGAATGAAGTCAATAGGGGTAAATTGAGCACTTCCATTACTAGCAGCCTCAGCTGATGTGATGGAACGGCGTCAATTTACACGTTTCTAAATTGGTTAACTTAATTGAGCACTTTCATTACTAGCAGCCTCAGCTGATGTAATGGAACGGCGTCAAGGCATAAAGATTTGGGGATGAAACATGTTTACATTTTGCAACTGATGTTGGCAATATAATGTAAGTCCCATGATTTTAGGAATTGCAATTGGATATTGGCAATTGAGTGTAGCTCTACCTTATTGAGTACTTTCATTGCTAGCAGCCTCAGCTGATGTGATGAAACGACGTCAATTTGGATCCTATTTTCAATGAAAATTAAATGGTTAAATTTCATTTACCATGGGTGTTTAATTTTCTTGAAAAGTTATTATCAAAAATACTAAAATTGAATTTTGGAAATTCTTTTAATGTATTTAATGCAACGTTAAAACCGTAAACATGGGATATTCTTTTAGTAGTAAATTGATCTACACCCGTAGGGGTTTTGGATAGAGTCAATTTTTGCTGAAAAGAATAAACCTAGTCCACTTTCCGTGTGAAGAGTGATACTTAATCCTATTCCTTTTCATGAATGAGAAAGGTATAATAGGATAATTAGAATTGTCTAAATTCTAAGAAATAACTCATGGCGAATTTCTTAATAAATTGCATGGTTAGGAGTTATTAAATTAGAAGCTAGACTAATTACCGCAAAAAGTGGTAAAAGGCAAACTAGAATGTTTACATACCATGATGGGGATGATAGACCTAACTAAGGAAGAAATTGCATACCCAATTCTTTCAAGTTAATTGCATTGATGGATATTCCATCATTCACAAAGTAGAATACATTCTTTGAAGTACCTTAGTAACGTTACGTAAGGGATTCATCAAAGGTGTAGGAAAGTAAACAGCACGCTATTTGCTTTTACTGGTAATGCAACACTTACAATGTTGTCAAACCCAGTGGGAGCATTGTGTTTTAATTATTGAATAATGAGTTCATGAAGTGATCTTAAATTCAGTGGGAGCTACAAGTCTTGGTAGTTTCCCGGATTATCTCTAGAATCTCTTGAGATGAATACTTTCTAATTATAGACACTTGTGGTATTAAGGATAGTCGTGTACATTTCCTTACTGGACGAGGTGATTCTATATCTACTTATATCTATGACACAATCATATTAGTCAAATAAGCAAACGATTGACGTGTTGTTTATCTGATACGTGATGTTGTTCCATGCACAAGTGGGAGAATTAATTAAAGTGTGCAAGCAACAACACAAAGAAATATGATTTAAGGGTTCTCTTGACTACAAGGTAAGAGATCAATGTTCTAATGTGTGTTATACACATTCTTATTTATAGAACACTTGAAGTTAATATCTACTTTCATTACTAGATATTAATGACAAGGTAACTCACATACTTTCATCATTGCAGCCTCGGCTGAAATAATGAAACTATGTTAATTTACAAGTTTCTAAAAATCAGATAATTATTAGAACAAGTGTCAATATGATAATAAGACTACTTCTAATAAGAATATTTATGTATTGTTGATGTTGGGCTACAAAGTACTGCTACATGAAGAAAGTCAAAGTACTGTTCGATAGAAGTCAAAGTACTGCTCATGTTCTAAAGAAGTCAAAGTACTGCTAAAGATAAAGGACTGATATGCAAATACGTTTAAGGATTAATGTGTAATTCTAGAATGTTCATAGAGTTATTATTAGACTATAATTAGAATTACTTGTCGTTCAAGTATTGTAAACCGACTAGGGTTTTCCTTGTGCCTATAAAAGGATCCCTAGGTTGGCATTAGAGATACGAGATTTTAGAGAAAAGTATTAGTCGATTATTAGAGTATTAGTGTTTAGAGTTTGTTAGTGAATCTGTGTAAAGTAAGCAGGTTCAAGGTTTAATATAATCAAAGTTTTGTGTTAATTCTTCTTAGCTTTGTTGAAGTAGATTCCGCATACTTAACAAAGTATATCAGCGTTTCAATATTAGTAGTTTTGGATTTATCCAAGGTTGCTAAACCCTTAAACAAGCTACAAGTTAGTTTGGTCAGAGTATATCGATCCAACAAGTGGTATCAGAGCTTGTGTGGAGACTCTGATTAAGAAGAAACCCTTAAAACCGATTTAACAACAAACCCTAAACGATGACGACTGAAGCTGCACCAATCCCATCCATCACCTCACTCAGAATTCCTATCATCAAGAAGGGAGAATATGATCTCTGGAGCATGAAAATGAGGCAATACCTTGCTATTACAGACCATGCTCTATGGGATGTGATTGTCAATGGTAATGTTGTTCTTGACGAACCTGTAGAAGTTGAAGGACAACCTAAACCACCTAAACCAACCTTGCCAGCAGCTACAAAGAGAAATCAAGATAAGGCTCTCAACATACTGCTGTCAGCTATTCCTGATGGTCACCTACTAAAGTTTCATGATGCTAAGGATGCAAAGCAATTGTGGGCTGCGATCAAGACAAGATTTGGAGGTAATGATGCTTCCAAGAAGATGCATAGAAACTTATTGAAGCATCTGTTTGAAACTTTCACTGTTGGTGAAAGAGAAGGTCTTGATGCTGCCTATGACAGATTCCAAAATCTACTTAGTATGCTAGAACTGTATAGAGCAGAGGTATCTGTTGAAGATGCAAACTTGAAGTTCTTAAGGAGTTTGCCATCTGTCTGGCATGTGGTTGCTACTATGATTAGAGGACAACCTGGATTGGAATCTATGGACTTTGATGATCTCTAAAACAATTTGAAGGTGTACGAGCAAGAGATGAATGGTCACAGTTCTCAGAAAACTCACAACATAGCTTTTGTGTCTTCTGAAAACAGAAGCAGTACTTCTACTAAAAGTACTGCTTATCCTTCTCAAAGTAATTTGGTGATACACAGAACGTTTTCACAACCACTACTACCCCCAACCCATCACCAACAAATAACACCAACTCTGATGATGTTGTATGTTCCTTCTTTGCTCAACAAGCCACTCTACCTGTTACCTATCAAGAAGACTTGTTGCGGATTGAAGAAGATGCTTTAGAGGAGATTGACATCAGATGGCAAGTTGCCATGATCACTGCAAGGATCAAGAAGTTCATGAACAAGACAGGAAGGGGAATTGATTTCAAAGCCAAACAGGGTATCACTTTTGACAAATCTAAGATTGAATGTTTCAATTGTCAAAAGCTTGGACACTTTGCAAGGGAATGCAAGTTTGCAAAATATCAAGCAAACAGAATGATTGAACAACCCAAGGTTGAAAGAAAAGAGATTCCTGTTACTGAATCACAACCAAAAGCTTTGGTGGCTCAAGAAAATCTAGCAGAGATTGACTGGAGCAGTGAATTTGATGATGAACCTGTAACCTATTCTATGGTTGCAATGGAAGACTTTGATTGGAGCACAGCTTTTGATGAGGAACCAGGATATGCTGCTTTGGAATCAAGAGATGGTCTTGGAAGCTTTGACTGGAGCATGGAGGATGAAGATGAACCTGTTCAGATTGCTATGGTAGCTGCTTCACCAAGTTCATCCAATGTCTCTGAGGTATGCTCTAAGTGTAATGATGTGTATCAAAAGTTGCTTAAAGACTATGTGACTGAAAGAGATAATTGTAGAACAGCTAGGTCTGAGGTAGTTGGTTATCAATTAACTTTAGAGTCAATGGAAGCCAAAATATTAACACATGAAAATAATGAAATGGCTTGGGGAGAAAAATATGAGCAACAAGATTATCAATTAAAATTAAGTGAATGGAAGTTAGGATGTAAGGTGTCTGAATTAGAAAAGATTACTAAGGAAAGAGATGCTTTGTTAGAAAAACTTGGTAGTATTAAACAGGCTGGTCTATCACATGTTCAATTTGTTGAAAAACAAAGAAGAATAAACAGTAGAGCTGGACTAGGTTATGATGTTGAGGATAGTAGTTCAGATGAGATTCCACCTAGTGACAAGGAACCAATTAGTTCAGAGGAAATCTCAACTAGTGAAGATGAACTTACTAGCTCAGAAGAAAACACATCTAGGAATGAGGAACCAATTAGTGAATCACCTCCTGAGTTTAAGAAAGATAAGGAGTACCACTCAGTTCCTCCACCCACTGGTAGACTTCAACCACCTAGGACAGATGTTTCTTGTTATGGTGTAGACAACCTAGAGTTTAGGAAGAAGCTTACTGGTCAATCTAGTTCTGAGAAACCCAAGGATGATTTTCAAAGGGGTAATGATCAAAAGTTTCCTACAGCCAAAATACTGCTAACTATAGGAAACCTTTTAATCATAGAAGAGGATTTGGGAATATGGAGCGAAAATTATGTTATGTATGCTATAGTCCTGATCATTTGATTAACCACTGTGACTTTCACTCAGAATATTTAAGTCAGTTCCCAAAGAATAGACCTGCCAACCATAAGCCAAGGGAGACTAGACCAGTTTGGAATCACTCAAATAGGGTTAACCATAGTAATTTCTCTAAAGACTATAGGTACCCTCACCAGAAAAGACCTTTTTCAAAACCATCAGTACCCTCAAGTACTGATAAGTCTAAGGTTTCTCAAGCAGTACCCTCTAAAAGTACAGCTAAGTTTTTATCCAATCATGGTACTGCTAACACTTTTTCACATATAAGACCTAAGAGATTCACTTCATATAAGTCTAAAAGGTCTTACACCTCAAGAAGAGTACCTAGGTCAGAGAAACCTAAAGTCAAACGAAATTGGGTTAAGAAAGAAAGTACTGATGGGGAACAAGAAGTACTTTCATCAGATAAGGGTGAAACAGGGAGTGTTGTTGATAATACAACACAGGACATGGGACCAAAGCAAATAATCATTGACCATGCCTTCAAAACCAGTGGAGATTACATACTGAAGGAATTCAAGTATGTCACTCCACAAGGGGAACACAAGTCAGTAATGGCTTGGGTTCCTAAAAGAAACTAACCCTTTTCTTTTACTGTGCAGGGCAACCCAGAGGAGGAGCTTAAAGATCATATTATTGTTGATAGTGGTTGCTCTGGCAGCATGATAGGGGACAAGGAGATCCTGTCAGATTTTAAGGCATATTATGGAGGAAGAGTTGCATTTGGTAATGATCCTGATGGAGGGAGAATCACTGGCAAAGGAACCATCAAGGCTGGATGTATTGATTTTGAGAATGTTAGATATGTGAAGGAGCTCAAGTTCAATCTTTTGTCAGTTTCTCAAATTTGTGACAAAAAGTACCCCATTCTGTTCACTGATACAGAATGTCTTATTCTCTCTCCTAAGTTCAAGTTTGTTGATGATCACTTGGTAACATTGAAAGTACCAAGAACCAATGATGTGTACAGTTTAGACTTAAAGAGTCTCAATTCTGCTGGAAGAGCAACATGTTTAGTAGCCAAGGCATCATTGGAAGAAGCACATCTATGGCATAGAAGACTAGGTCATATAAATTTCAAAAACAACAACAAGTTGGTCAAAGGCAATTTAGTTAGAGGTTTACCTTCGAAAACATTCAAGACTGATCATTCATGTTTGGCTTGCAAGAAGGGTAAACAACATAAAGCTTCATGTAAGAAGCTTGAGGACAGAGTTATTAGAGAACCTTTGGAGTGGCTACACATGGATCTGTTTGGACCTGTTTCAGTAGAAAGTTTAAACAAGAAGAAGTACTGCTTGGTTGTGACAGATGATTGTAGCAGATTTAGTTGGGTCTTTTTCTTGGGATTCAAAGATGAAACCTTTGATGCTATCCATGACCTGATAGTAGCCCTTGAAAATCAATTGAGACTCAAAGTAAGAGGTATTAGATGTGATAATGGAAAAGAATTCAAGAACAAGCATATGGATGACTTCTGTGCCAAGAAAGGGATCAAGAGAGAGTTTAGCATTGCTAGAACTCCACAGCAGAATGGTGTTGCAGAAAGAAAGAACAGGACATTGATAGAAGCAGCTAGAACAATGCTTGCAGATTCACAATTACCTATTCTCTTTTGGGCTGAAGCTATAAGTACTGCTTGCTATGTTTTAAATAGAGTATCAGTAATTAAACCTCAGATGAAGACACCATATGAGATGCTCATGGGAAAGAAACCAAACATTCATTTTCTAAAACCTTTAGGCTGTCCTCTGACTATTCTAAATACCATTGATTCTCTGGGAAAATTTGATGGTAAGTCAGATGAAGGATATCTATTAGGTTACTGTACAAATAGCAAAGGTTTTAGAGTATATAACAGGAGTACCAAATAGGTTCAAGATTGTCTTCATGTTGAATTTTTGGAAGATAAAGAACCTCAGAGAGGAAAAGGTCCTGATTGGATGTTTGATCTTGATCTCAAGTTCACTCCATCTATGAATTATGTGCCTGTTAGAGAAGAAAATCAAGCTGATCACAAAGAAGATGATTCACAGTACATTGTTCATGGAGTCAATGTTAGACCAGAAGATGTTCCTGATAAAGAACCTGCAGTTACTAATAAGGAACAAAGTACTGCTCAACCAACCAATACAGTATCTGATGAAGATCAAGCCATTCAAGATGAACTTAATAGGATGCATTTTCAAGAAACTATAGCAAAATCCTATGAAGATGAACAAAGGAGGGCTTATGATGCTGCAAAGAAACAGGGTAAATTCAAAGATACTGCTCACAGTACTTTTGATCCAAGTACTGATGATATTTTTGACAGTACTTCTGGTGTGTTAGAACCATCAAATTGGAGCAATGATGATGATTCCAATATTGATGATGATGATTTGGATAATGCTAACATTCCTGGGTTAGAAGAAATTGATGATGAGCTCAATCATGAAGGTATTTTCTCAACTACCAATGAAGAACCTTATTTTACTAATTTGGAATCTGATCTTCCAGTTCCCCCAACTCCTACATTGAGAGTTCATAAAGCTCATCCTCATAGCAATATTATTGGATCACCCTCTTCAGGAGTGGTTACAAGAAACAAAGTTAAAGGTCTCTCTAAGCAACATACTGCTTTACTTAGCTTTGTTTACAAACAAAACAGGATGAATCAGAAGGATCAACAAACATGCCTGTTTGCTTGTTTTCTATCTCAAACTGAACCCAAGAAGGTAGCTCAAGCTTTAAATGATGAAAGTTGGGTTGAAGCTATGCAAGAGGAGCTTCTACAATTCAAGCTTCAAGAGGTCTGGGTATTATGTGATCTACCAGATGGCAAGAGAGTCATTGGTACAAGATGGGTTTTCAGAATCAAAAGAGATGAAAGAGGGAATGTTATCAAAAATAAAGCTAGATTGGTTGCACAAGGATATCGCCAAGAAGAAGGAGTGGACTATGATGAAGTATTTGCTCCTGTTGCAAGAATAGAGGCAATAAGGTTATTTCTTGCCTTTGCATCATACATGGGATTTCCTGTCTACCAAATGGATGTGAAAAGTGCCTTCCTTTATGGCACAATTTCTGAGGAAGTTTATGTTAAACAACCTCCTGGTTTTGAAGATCCTGCATATCCAAACAAAGTCTACAAGGTGATTAAGGCACTGTATGGCCTTCATCAAGCTCCCAGAGCTTGGTATGAGAGACTCTCTACTTTTCTATTACAACATGGTTATAGGAGAGGAGCAATTGATAAGACTTTGTTTATCAAAAGAGATAAGAAGGACATTATGTTAGTCCAAGTCTATATGGATGATTTTATCTTTGGAGCCACGAAGAAGCCTATGGTGAAAGAATTTGAAGAACTTATGCAACGGGAGTTTCAAATGAGTTCTATGGGAGAATTAACTTTCTTTTTGGGGCTTCAAGTTTAACAAACAAGAGATGGAATCTTCATTAATCAAGAAAAGTATGTTGAAGACATACTTAAAAGATTTGACCTTCCAACTGTCAAGCCTGCCACCACACCTATAGACAACAATAAACCATTAGGCATGGATGAAGATGGACAAGCTGTGGATGTGAAGCTTTACAGATCTATGATTGGTTGTCTTATGTACTTGACTGCATCACGACCTTACATTATGTTTGCTGTATGTTTATGTGCAAGATATCAGGTTACACCCAAGGTTTCACATATGTATGCAGTCAAGAGGATTTTTTGATATCTCAAGCATCAACCAAAGTTAGGATTATGGTATCCTAAGGAGTCACCTTTTCACTTGGAAGCTTTTTCAGATAGTGATTATGCAGGAGATAACTATGATAGAAGATCAACCACTGGTGGTTGTCAATATCTTGGAAGAAGATTAGTCTCTTGGCAATGTAAGAAACAAACAATTGCAGCAACCTCCTCTACTGAAGCAGAATATGTTGCTGCTGCAAGCTGTTGTGGACAAGTTTTGTGGATGCAGAATCAACTCTTGGATTATGGATACAACTTCAAAAATACTCCTATCAACATTGATAATGAGAGTACCATCTGTATTGTGAAGAATCCAGTTTATCACTCCAAGACCAAGCATATTCAGATTAGGCATCACTTCATTCGAGATTGTTATGAGCACAGGCTTATAAATGTGGTCAAGGTTCACACAGATGATAATGTAGTTGATCTACTCACAAAGGGATTTGATGTTTCAAGATTCAACCACTTAGTTGTGAGCATTGGGATGATTAACTACTAGGCTACATTTGAGGGGAGGCTTTAGTATTAGTTAGTATACTTTCTTTCAGTTCTTAATGAAAGTATTGAATTTTAGTATTAGTACCTATGTTGTATTTGAGGGGAGGCAACATAGTTATTAGTTAGAACTTATGCATGCGCCATCATATAAGTTCTTGGATTAGTTTGAAGTTTATTTGGATCGTTTAGAAGTATAAGAGGATGGAAAGTACTGGTTTTCTATACAAAGTATTGATCTTGCAACGTACTGCACCAAGGTACTGCTTTGAAGAATACTGGTTAGGTGGAAGTACTGCTTACGTGGAAGTACTGTTCCAACGGTCAAAAATGTGGGGTTACAGTTAATTAATTCATTACCGAGGGGGTAAAAGCCAACTACAACAGTAACACTATTAATTAGGCTTTGATTTTTTAGATCTTACCCATATTTACCCTATCTCATTATACCGCCTTTCTCTCTCCACTTTATTCTTATCCATCCGATATCCACAATTCTAATCGCAATTTACCTTCGCTTAACACATTCTTTCCCTCTTCATAACCAATGGCTACCCGTGATTTCTGTTCTAAGCATAACGTGGTCGCGAACTTGGATAAAACGGCAAAGAATGTTGATTTTCATGCGATAATTGATTTCTTGACTGGGTCATCAATCAATTATGCTATTTTGGTAAACCCTGATGTAATTGGACCATGGATTCAACAGTTTTGGTCTACTGCTAAGTCTGATGAACAAGATGGTGTGTCCTTTTATTCGTGCTAAGGTTGCTGGTCGAGCAATTAGGATTACTGAATCTTCAATTAGGGAAGATTTGTAGTTTAATGATGCAGGGAGTGCTATTCGTTTTGAAAGACAAGAGATTTGGGATACACTCAGGGATATTGGGTATGAAGGTGATCTCACCATACTTACTTTTCAAAAGCCATTATTTAGTCCACATTGGAAATATCTCATACATGTTCTACTTCACTGCTTGAGTCCTAAGAGTACTTCATGGGAGCAGTTTGGTCAGAACATTGCTTCTGCATTGGTGGGTTTAGCTACAAATCGTCCTTTCAACTTTTCAAGGATGATTTTTGATGGAATGCTCTCACACATCACTAATGGTTCACCATTCTTGATGTACCCGAGGTTTATTCAGGTATTCTTAAACAAACAACTTGAGGGTATTTCTAAACCACAAAGTTTTCTACCTACAGTCACACTTCCACCAAAGGTGTTTACATTCATTGCTAAGAAGGGTATCAAGTTCTCTAGGAGAAATACACCTTTGACAGCCCATATATTGGAAGTTGCACAAGCAGTTAGGGATGCAGAGCAAGAGCAAGACCAAGAACAAGAGGAATACTCTGCATCAGCAATTAGTGAGCAACCAGCTTCGAGAGAAGATACTGCTTCTCAACATACTGTTTCATCTCCAGTTGCTGAACCATCTCCACAAAGTCCTGCTCAGGAGAATTCACCTCAAGATGAGAGTCCACCACCAACTCCCAATGATTATGCTTCCACAGATAGGCATCAAACATCTGAGGAAGATGCGGAAGTTGTTGAGGATGTCTTGACCAACTATGAGCTTTCAAGGGAATTAAGGAGGCTCAAGAATGTCACTGATGATCAAGCTAGTCAGATATTGGATTTGACAAGAAAGTTCAGACAATTAAAGTGGTTTGTTTGGCCATTAGTAAAGAACCACAGGTTATGGGTAAAATCACAGAAGAAGACTGGTCAACACTCAAAGAAGTCTAAGTCACAGAAAAGAAAGATCAACAAGCAATCTTCATTCCAATTAGGGAGGAATTTAGAGAATTTGAATGAAGATACTGAGTTCAATAAAGATACTAGGTTTTATAATGATACACCACTTGAAGATATTCCTCATGAAGAGACTGTTGAGAGGGAAAGTGATGAAACAGAGCAGATCAACATTGAAGATGCTACTGTTGAAGTAAAAAGTGGTGATACTGAGGAAATGGATTTGGAAGGAACTGATGTTGAAAGTACTGCTCTTCAAGATACTGCTCATCAAGGAACTGTAAGACAAGCTATGATTACACCAAGGACTTTGGATTTTGAGGAAGATGTTGGTCCCTCAAATCAAGTTCAAGAGGAAGTTGGCCCTTCCAATCCAGTTCAACAGGAAGAAGAAGTTCAAAAACATACTGAAAGTGATGATGAGACTATTGCTGACATCATGTTGAATATGGCTAGACCAAGAGGCATAAGTATTCTTGATGTTGAACAACAACCTCATACTTCTTCTCAACCTACCCAGGAATTAGATCCAAAAGACAAAGGTAAAGGGATCATGGTAGAAACTAAGAAGAAGAAGCTCACCTTGAAAGAACTAAGAGCTATTCAGGATGCTAAAAATGAGGAAGCTGCAAGAAAATTACAGGCTGAATTAGATGCTGAAGAGTCAAGGAAACATATTATCAAACCTAGAAGGCCACAAAGTAAAGCTCAAGAAAGAAATTCTATGATGGTTTATCTCAAAGGTAGAGGATACACAGGTTTGGTGAAATTGACACATACAGAGATGAAGGATTTGTATGATGCTGTTAGGGAAGCTGTAGAAAAAGATCTAGCAAGTATTATTTCTTTTGATTCATTCAAAGATAATAAGCTTGAAGATAGTAGAAAGGAAAGAGTTGTTACAAGGAGCTCAAAGAGGAAAAGAACAACAACTGATGAACAGTCATCAAAGAAGCTCAAGGATTCTATTGAATTAAGAGTAGACACAGCTGATGAGTTAAGAAATTACTTGAGAGTTGTTGACTTTGAGTATCCAAAATCAAAAGAAGTTGCAGACAAGAAGTCCAAGATTTCTACATTCTCAGTTGTAGATTCACAAGAAGGGGACTACTTGATATTTCATAGACAAGATGGAAGCTTTAGAGTATTCAACTTGTTATGGGATATTTTACATCTGATAGACAGAGAGGATTTGCTTCAGCTATATCTACAAGTGCAGACTTATTTTGAACATATTCCACCACAAGGAGTAGGTTTGGTTCTGGTAGGAGACCTCACAACCATCTGGGAAACAGAAGAGACAAGTGATAGTGCTCTCTGGGATAATCAAGAGGATTGGGAAATTAACAAATGGAGGTTCTTTGAATCAGTGGGAATACATGTTTTGGAGCTAGAAGATGGAACGATGATCCACATGCTAGCAGAGCAAAGATATCTACTTACTAGAGATCTGATGATCAGAATGCTATATTATGGCATGGAAGTGGAAGAAGAAAGTGAAACTGCATTGATGGTGATTGGATTGTTCATCAAGTGGACAATGCTGGCTGAAGATTGATGCATAACAACTGGTATGATATTTATAATATAAATCTTTTGAAACATAAGTACTTTATTTAAAAGTACTGCTTGACAAACAGTACTTTCTCAAAGTACTGCTTGCAGCATGAAAATAGTAAAGTTTTTTATAAAATCAGTGATTTTTGAAAATTGCAAAAACATTTTGAAGAACAAAGATTTAAATAGCAACAAATGGTATTCAACTCACCATGTTTAAGTAAACAAGAAAGAGTTTGACTCATCATGAGGGTATGGCTCTGATGTGATTATCAAATCCGTTTTTAGTTGACAATTTACTAAAAATTGTATGGTTTTCAACTCACCATATCTATGATAGTGAAGAGTTGGCTAGCCCACAAGATAATGGCTTGTGATAAAGGCTGTGGAAAACCATTGTATGGTAATTAGTTCACCATGGTAGTGATTGTACTAAAAGAACTAGCTAGTCCAAAAGCAAACGGCTATTGGTAAAGACTACTCAAATCCGTTGATAGCTGATGATTTGCTGAAAATCATATGGTTATCAATGTACCATGGTTCTTAAAACCTAAACATTGGCTACTCCAGAGTTAATGGCTTTGGTAAAGAGACATCAAAATCCATTAAGTTTTCAATGATTCACCTCTCACAGGAGTTAACACACCTGGAAGTGATGAGAATAGTATGAAACTTTTAAGATCTGATGTACCTATTGCCAATATGATGCTGAGTTGCTGAAAAGATGTGTTGCTGAAAAGATCTGTTGCTGATAAAGATTGCAGTTAATGATTACTTTGATGATGATAAAACAAACATGAGACAGAAGTTAATGATACAGTCTTTCCTTGAAGATAAAGATGTTGAAGTTAAAGAAATACAAAGGAACATGAAATCAAGCAAGTGGAATTCAAGTTAGGGGAGGATTGTTGGGCTACAAAGTACTGCTACATGAAGAAAGTCAAAGTATTGTTCGATAGAAGTCAAAGTACTGCTCATGTTCTAAAGAAGTCAAAGTACTACTAAAGATAAAGGACTGATATGCAAATACGTTTAAGGATTAATGTGTAATTCTAGAATGTTCATAGAGTTATTATTAGACTATAATTAGAATTACTTGTCATTCAAGTATTGTAAACCGACTAGGGTTTTCCTTGTGCCTATAAAAGGATCCCTAGGTTGGCATTAGAGATACGAGATTTTAGAGAAAAGTATTAGTCGATTATTAGAATATTAGTGTTTAGAGTTTGTTAGTGAATCTGTGTAAAGTAAGCAGGTTCAAGGTTTAATATAATCAAAGTTTTGTGTTAATTCTTCTTAGCTTTGTTGAAGTAGATTCCGCATACTTAACAAAGTATATCAGCGTTTCAATATTAGTAGTTTTGGATTTATCCAAGGTTGCTAAACCCTTAAATAAGCTACAAGTTAGTTTGGTCAGAGTATATCGATCCAACAGTTGAAATGACATAAATAAATGAAGTAATCTTATACTACTTCATATTTAGATGTTTATGTATTCTTGGAATGACATAAATATTTAGTTATGCATATTTGTATTTTGTATAAAGATATAAATATGAAGTCTTTTATTATAAGACTTATAATAAAGTAAGACGTTATCTTGTTATGTACTTTTTTAAGACATATACAAGAAGTCATTGAGTTGATCAATGATTTATAACGTAGATTGGAATTATAACAGTTTATCTCTTTTTGGTAAGACATAGATATTAAGTGGCTTGGACAATAAGGCACTTATGTTTTAAATTATGCAATTAGCTTGGAAATCTATTGTACCATTAAATTGACTTAGTTGGTAAATAGGTAAGCCAAAACAAAATATATTTATCTTACATATTGTAAGATTAACTTACAATATTAATCCTAATGAAATACATAAGTTTATGGTATGTTCAGTTAGGAAAATCAAACTCTTGAAAAATTGTTTGAATAAAGATAATTATATCTTCTAATCTTCCTAAAAGATATCAAGGTTAGAAAATTGAGTATGGATTAGATATGCTCAATTTGACTCCAAACTAGAAGATTAATAAGACACCATTTAATATGGAATGTGATCAATCACATTAAGTCTTAAAAATTGAAGTTCAGAATTTGTTAAACTACTTGTTGGGTAGGTTGTTAACAAATTAAGGTTAGGAACTGTCAATTTGTATCTGTAAAGTCCCAAAAGAGAACAAGTTTGTGTTGCTCTATTTGCTAAGCATTTATAGGTAATCTATAAATTGCAAAAGGCGGGTGGGAGTTTTATCTTCAAAAGATAAAAAAAAAATTACAAGATACATAATCTTCTAAATACGCTAGCAAAATCATAATGAGGATTTAACATGTTAGTGTTAAATCTCAAGATGATGGAATTCTTAATTCATAGATCCGCAAGGATATCTCAAATATTTGTAGAATATGTTGTGGGTTATGAGTTACAGGATCGTGGTATGCCTGTTAATAAATTGCAAATGTTTATTTGGCAAATTACTCATACTATGAATAGTTAGATGCTGTCCAAAAAGATAACTAGTTTGGAAACATAGTTGATCTTAAACTCTATAGTAACACTATAGAATGGAAATGAATTGCTAAAATGGAAATGAAAATCCTAAAGATTTAAATTCTTGTGTATAAATCATAATGGACAAATTTGTATACATATTTAATATGTGAAAAGATTATCAATCACAATTAAGCAATTAAATGTGATTGAAATTCTTTCTAAGCACATTAAATATATAAAGATTATGATTGTCATTATTAGTTTCATTTATATGAAATTAATAATGGAACATCAAAACTCTTTCTTGGATAATTACTTGAGCGAGGACGAAAAGTAATTGAAAGGAGTGTTTGAATTCAAAATAATCTTTAGTAGTATACAAAATGCAAATCATTTGTTAATGGATTAATGCATGCATCTAGAAGATATACTTATTTTAGTTATTAAATCTAGTTTGATTTATAATTAAAATTAAGATATTTCTTAATATTCCTAAAGGCTAGTGGGAGTGATGTATTTATTTTCTTATTTCATATATGTTGTATGACATATAGGAAGTAACATTCCATTAACATTTATATGTTAAGTTTTAGTTTGGAATGAAACTTCATATAGAAAATAAAACCTTGAAATATATGTTTATTTGATTATAAACATAAGCGGAAAAATAACTGATTCTAAAAGAACATGATATTCTATTAGAAGATCT
The DNA here is from genome assembly GCA_021014915.2 of Artemisia tridentata subsp. tridentata. Classification (NCBI taxonomy): domain Eukaryota; kingdom Viridiplantae; phylum Streptophyta; class Magnoliopsida; order Asterales; family Asteraceae; genus Artemisia; species Artemisia tridentata. The sequence continues at coordinate 17,024,902 of CP139502.1, forward strand.
AGATAGAAACATATCTTTGAAAAGATATGACATGAACAAAATCTAAGTTTGACACAAGGATTTTTCATGTACATCATGTTGCTTGTTGTATCATGCTTGGATGCAAGATGATTGACAAAATTAGTATCTAATGAATAAATTATTAGATAGTTAAGTGTAATGGATATGGTTTAGAATTTACATCCTCATCCTGGATTTGCTCAAAAATTCTAAATATGAACAATATGGCATATTTTTGCTTAATTGATATAGTGGACAAATCTTGAAGGATTTGGAGATATCAAAACTTTTAAAAGAGCATATTGTTGTTGGATACAATGATGCTAGTAAGATTGAGATGACACTCAATACTAGTCATGGTGGGAGCTCATCCTTATTAGGAGACCATGTATACTAGTTATGCTCAATATGAGCATAGTTGCATTATACATAAAGAATTAGAATACTTTAACTACAAGGTTTGGTAGTTTAATTGTCATAAATTCGTGCATGAGGATGTCACGCATTTTATGAAGTATGTGGCAATATCTAGATAGATGAATGCACACATACAAGAATTTCATTATATGAAATAAGTATTCTCAAAATTCCGATAGATCAGCATTAGATGATTCATGCATTGATCTAATTAGTATTTGGATAAGGGACGTGTAAACAATTATTATTTTAATGAAATAAAGTGCGGATAACGTTTATTCTCATTATTAATATTTGTGTCATATATTTGCATGTTTAAATCCATGAATAACTAATGTTATTCTAAATAGTCCGTTGTCGATCAATAATATGGGAATATTATTGAACTAAGACAAATGTGAGGATTGGTAGAATGTACTGTAAGGTTGAGACACCAATGTCACATGATATTCAATATTGGATAAATTGAATATAGGACTTATCCCAACTACATGATTGTACTTTATGGATCATTGTCATCAAGTAAATCATGATTATTTATCCTCAGACTTGAGATACCAGGTGACTGCCGAGGATGTAGCTCATTTTCTGTAAGGTAGTCTAACGCTATCCGTAACAGGTAGTTATAAGGGCTATTTTCAGAGGTGATGCAAAGTTCGAGGGTCACGCTCGTAGTCAATAAAGGATTTGTTCCTTCAAATTTGTTTTGAAGTATAATACTGCTTGGCCACTTGTAGGATTGACAAGATGTTTGTAAGGCCTTACCCAAAGTCTATCTGGAAGACATTCAAATGTTTTGGTAATCTTGATCAATTATAAACAACGAGAAACAGAATAGTTAATTTTGGAATGACCTAGATCCATATCAATATTAACGCGGTATTAGTAACAAAAGGATAAGTATGATGATTAAATTCATCAAGTGGTTTTTCCAGGAAAACCATACTCGGATCGAGCTGGGGGCATTGGGATCTGTTAAGCTAGACTAGCCCATGTCATTACGATATTAATGAATATCCAAGTGGGAGCTGTTAGAGTTTATGGATATACATTAATATTAGTATGTCCGGTTTCGAACCCGAGACTCGGGATTGCACACAATACGTGAGAGTTCCAATGGTTTGAATAAATTAAATATATTTTATATTTATATTTATTCATTTCACACAACAAACACTTAACGACAGTTAGTATTTAACGGGGTTAGAGATAACGACCGTTAAAGGACTAAATGTGAAAAAGAGCAAGAGAAGAATCTAGAACCCCTTGCTTGGGGCAAAAGTCGGCCGAGACTTTCCTTTAGGGGGAGGGTCGGTTTGGTTAGCTTGGAAAGAAAGCTAGGGTTAGCCTATAAATACAATTCACTTGTATTTGGTTTTTCCCTAATCTTGAATCCCTAACTTGCCAACTTCTTTCTCCTCTTCTTCTCTTAGCATATCTAGTCGATCCATTTTTTAAGTTCACTAGAACTTGGTCGATCTAAATTGCTTACAAGTGTTGGTGTTGTTAGTGATCTTGAACCTAGCTTTTCTCATTGGAACGCTAGTATCTCGTGTGTACAAGAACGAGTAACAACCTTATTTTAGGTTGTGTGTTGCCTTGTGTTCGATCCATATATAATCCCTATCAGGGTTTATATAACTTGTTCTTGGAGATCCGATTCCGTGTTCTTGCTAGGAATCAAATAAGGTACGTTTTCTTTTAGTTAATTAATTATATGTTTATGATCCATTCCGCTGCGTGATCTATATGGTTATGTGTTTATAGTATTTATATGATTCACAAAAACCAACAATATGAACATTATCTTGTTTGCTTTCAAAATTTATTTTTCGTATTTCAACTAACTGGTGGCTCTCGTTTAGTTTAAAGCAATACAGAGTCGATTTTTCTAGATACTGGACAGTTTGTGATGTAGTTATCTAGAGAAGACCCTCAAAAGCCTTGATCGACAATTACATCAATTATTTTTCTCATCAGTCCCAAATGAATTCTATATTTGCGGTGTCAAATGGAAGAGAGATCATTTCTTTTCTTTTCTTTTTTTCTTTTTTTTTTATTTATTTTTTTAATGTATTTTTTTTTTGGTAAAAGGGTTACCCGGTAAAAAAAATTTTGAGGGTGATTTTCATAAGATGCCTTTTTAATGTAAGATGATCAGTTCGCCATTCCTTATTGGTGAACGAGTTACCTCAACGGACGACGTTGGCTTGCACGCCCATTTAGTGAATTAACATGTAGTATTGAATATTGAAGGTAGACTTGGTATTCTAACAAAGTTGCATTTTTTTTTCCCTCCTTTTTACGTATGCATTTATGTTTGGAGTTCTGACCAATGTTATTTATATTGAATATGAAGGTAGTCAGGTAGACTTGGTATTCTAACAGAACATTATTTTATTATTCTTGTAATTTGTCTTAATTAAGTAAACTAAATTTCCACGCTTACAATGGAGTATCAGTATCCATCAACGAAATGAATAAAAATTAGGAACTTGTCAAGTGGGGCCATAAATAACATACTAACCACCAAACCAAGATGTCAAATATTAAAATGTGTTTTGCTAAACATAAACCTAAAAGCTACGTTTAAGAAACAAAAATATATATAACTTATGATACATATAACCGGCTGACGGAGATTAAATGCAGAGGATACACGGTTATTATTGAAGGTACAAAACTACAAACAATCAATGTGTCTAAATATGTAACACAAAACCCGTAAGGCTACATTTAACAATTTTCTATTAAAATAAATAGATGTTAGCATCGTTGACTCATTGTAAATTAGGACCGTATAAGATACATTGCATGCTTAAAGCATATTTATCAATGAAAACCTTAGATCCATGTGTTAGTTTAAATTCTTTTGCATTTTAATATATTTTTTTTGATGTATTTCTGTATGCACAAAAAGGCCAATAACTCGACTCGAGCCTATATAAGTTCGGGCTCGACTCGATAAACATTTTGAGCTCATTTTATTGGCTTGAACTTGAACTAGGGACTCGACAAAGCCAACTCAATCAAGCGAGTCGATTTCAAGCTCGAGTTACTCAACAAAAATTCGACTCGTTTACACCTCCAATTACAGGCAATGGTAATCACACATATTTATAAACATATATTTAACATTGATATATACATATACATAATGGATATCATAACTCATACTAAAGAGCAGTTCTCAAAACAAGTCATACAATGTACTAACTACCAATTAAACAAAATACGAGACGAAAAATATTTAGATCATGTTCCTTTCTTAAAAATCAAGATTTTTGACAAAAAATTACACTATAGTGCAAAAATTCATGAGGTTCCCGAAAACCCCCTTAAATCTGTCTCTGATTTTAGATGCTAGCGAACTTGAATATTCTACGTAGCTTTATACTCCGTACTTTGAGAACTATTAGTGGAATTTATATATGGTTCTGATGCAATTAGTTAGTTTAGTCTTAATATAGTCGTTTGTGTTGCTGTCAATGTACGCAAGACCAGCTTGTTATTTGTACTTTGTTGTGTGAGTAAGAAGAGTAATGCACTTTTTTAAAGACAAAAGCATTAAAGATACCTTTTTGTGAAGATTTTACTACATTGGAAAGTAGTTGATAAAATTAAATGAAAATAAAAATATCATAATGGTATAATAGTTACTTGTTAAACTCTTTATGGAAGTCAGTGACCTTGTTAAACTTGTTTGCAACCAATAAACATATTTTTATGTTTTTCTTTACTTAGAAATATGCACATATTAAGTTACAACATAAAATATAATGATTTAGCACTGAATGATTTGAAATCCTGAATGAATCAAAGATTCTGAATGAACTAGATGTGAATCAAAATGGGTTGTTTGACAAATCTTACGAGTTGGTGCTCTGAATAACATAAAACTACCAACGTAACATTTGGTTGTATCATGAAACATGATCGTTTATTAAGTGGTCTCGGGTGATATAATTTTATAAACTGTAAGAATAGAAATTACTAATGAAATAATATAAATCAAATATTCTTAAACATTATTAAAAGTATATATAATCAGTTTTACTTATAAGTGTGCTTTTGACAAAATGATTTACGTTGAATTTATTTGGATGAAAACAAATTTCACATTTTGATAAATGACGTTAAAGTAAAGAGATAGAGTATCATAACAATTTTAATTTTAATATTAATAATCTAAAAATGGCATCATGTATACACGTAACATAGGTAGGTTTATAAATAAATAATTGTAAGATAAGGCAACATTGTTAATTGTACATGCTGAATGGTTTTGCACCCACCTCATGCTAAATCGCTCAGAATATGATAAATGACTAAGCGTGTTAGTTTTTGTGAATCAAACAATCTTGGCGCCGACCGAATCAAAGGAAAGCCTCTTAATCATCCCATTAATAGCCTATCAAACAGCCCCTGAGTCAGAATAATGGTTCAACGAATGAACATGAAAACTTTTTTTAGATAAATGCGTTTAACAAAAAGCCCAAAAACCTGGTCAAAGGCCCAAAAAGTCTTAACATTTTAGGTATGGGCTGGGCAAGGCTTTTTGTGCATCTTTACCAAGAGGGTTGTCTTTGGAATGAAAAATGCAATTCTAATAGTTTCCAAAACTTTTATCAATTGAAGT